>JAVJIF010009534.1:0-5000 GCA_038442645.1 Agave tequilana | reverse complement strand
TGACAAGTGGTTAACCCACCGAAACAAAATACCATTCTCAGAGAAGTGACCAACCAATAATATAAGATTATTGATTGTATATGAAAATGTTTTCACATGAGTTAAATGTTCATTTAAGTCCAAAACAAATTCATTTCATTACATTTGTAGCATATAATCAGATCAACCACATCATCCGAAATGTTTGCTCCCAATTGTCAAAAAAGTTGACATAGTGATTCATGAATCCTTGACAAGTGGTTAAGCCACTGCCAGAGGCAAGCTTTATTTCTGTATCCCTCCTCTACATCCCTTTTCCAAGTAGGAAATTCATGATCCCACATAGAGAATTATTGAGCATATCAAATGTTGAGTGTGGGTTATACAATGAAATCAGAGAGAGCCAGAACATTATTTTGTTTAGGGGTGATGCCTGTAGAATTGAGCAAGCACCCACAATATGGAGACAAAATTCCCCCAAACACTGGGTAAACCAATATTAATATCAGTTTTCCCAAGGATTCAGAAACGCTTAAGATATATATCACCTGAAATATATGGAGAATAAAGCCCATTCAGAAGACGTCTTATGTGCATGTGAAGAAATCTCACAAAAAGAAAAATGCATGGACAGAGACGATGGAGACACTAACTCCTAGAAAGGTAATGAAAGGTACACGTGCACCCACGTGCGCGCGCGCGCGGGGGGGGGGGCGGCGGGGAGCGAGGCAAGCATGCATAATCTTTTTAGTAACAGATGTAAGGGTTTGTTCTACAATAATCCAGCCTCTCTTTCAAAACCCATCACTCAAATTCTAAAAATCATATAACTGAAAAACTTAAGCACTTGACCTTAGCAGAGCTTCTAGTTTGCATTGTGCATGTTTCTACTAAAGCCCTTGGTCTTCTTAGCGTGCTTCTCCTCTTGTTTCCTCAGGTTCTGGCTTCAACTTTAATTCCTAACATCTAGGTTTTGGAACTATCATGATACCAGGAGGTTGTTGAGCATCTGAAGCTTGATAAAGATCTAGATCAACACAAACCATTTCTTCTACAATACTACTAGCTGCACCTCCGCTTCATGTGTCATCTCATCCACAACATCCTTCTCCTCATTCTTAACCAAAACCTTAACCCCTCACCTCTTCTTCAATTGAAGAAGTGAAGGTAGCAACATCTCCAAGTACCACCATTCCCACAATGGACAATTGAACATCATTTGCTCCTGCCACATAATTTACTTGCTCAAGGTTTGTCCACCTAAAGCCACAAGCTCCCACCTTTCTTTTTGCCACTGATGTTAGAGAGACTGAACGAAGGAAGGACCCTCCGCTCATTATCTCCTCCATTTTCAATACCCCCCCCCCCCCCCGGCGGGGGGGTAGTCGGGGGGGGGGGGGGGGGGGGGGGGGGGGGGGGGGGGGGGGGGGCCGGTGGGCAATAAAATCAGGCCCACAAATAACAAATAAATTGATATCTTCCATAAACCCCACCTTTGTTTTGATATTTCCAATCTTTGTTTCCTCAACCGTGGACGCATTTTTCTTGGAAGCCTGAACTTCCTTGGGAAGAAATTGAAAATCTCGCTCAGCCATTTGTTACAAATAAGTGGCACCCATTCAAATTCCCTTTAGAGCAACATAGTTCCTCTTCATATTTATTGTGCATAACATCTAGAATATGCTAGTGTCTCTCCTGAAGTTGTATCCATATACATATATCAGGAGGATTCACCAGCTAGTCACTTCGCCAAACATCCTAATGGAAGCTGGTACTGAAAAGAGTAAATCTCTCTCAATCTAATGTGCTCAAACCACTTCTTTAAAATATAAGCTGGTCATCGAACACACCACCCCCTTGGGGATCTCTTTCACATTCATCCTAAGAAACAAACTTGAAAAAGAACTCACAGGTAAAGTTGCTTCTAAGGCTTTAAGCTGAACAAAAAGGGCTCATCTCCTAATACACAGTCAACTAGGGTGAGGGTTCATTTAACTGTGTTTCCCTCAATCTCAGAGTGAGAAATTAACAAACAAAATTTGTCCTTTCTATTATGACATGGAAGAACAAAGTTTTACTTGCACTCCTTGTGCACTTTCTGCCCAAATAACATATATCTTTCCATGGGGTAGACCTAGAATTAGAAGCAAATCTCCAAGGCAATCGATTAAAAGTTAGAGGAAGGAGGTGATTGCTTCAAACTCGAGGGATAGAGAGTAGAGATTTAATGGAATTTAATGGAATCTAACCTAGGGTGCACCCGCCCTATCCCCTTAATATCTGATGTGAAACATGTGCGTGTGTGAATCACATATCAGTGATAAAGCAAAACTTCACTACGTTTCACCAACAAAACGATCTTGAGTACGAAAACAGTTCAACACAATAATGCATCTAATGAATTTAACAAATTGTGCAATAACAATTTTACCGTCTTAATCTAAAATAAACTAATGCAATTACTCGGCTACGATGGCAAAGATTGTACAGTCAATATTATATGATCAGCAAACACAGGGTAACAGAATTCTCACACTCGCTATTTGGTGACAGCAGATTAAATCAATAAATAATAGAGATGATTATCGAACCCACAAACAAATAAACGTGTAAAGAAAAATTACCTACTGATGAATATAGGTATCTCACTGACCTGAAGAGGGTGTCGTTGCGTAGATCTCATCGTCACGATCATAACGGTACCAAGATCGCCTGAAACGAGTCTGAATGCGAAAGTTAAGACCCGAAAACAACAACGGTGCACTAACGGGTTTGTTCTGTCCCCGTTACTGTAGCAAAGGATAGGGTTACTATAGCACGCGTTTTTTTGACTTAAACCGAAATTTCTTTTAGTTGTTAGAGTCGGGTCAGGTTGGGTTTGGATCCAAACCCAAATGGGCTTTAATTGAACCCAAATCAGAGTTCTTTCCTTCTTTGTTTCTGTTGTGCAGATCGAGAGGGAGAGGCCTTGCTTGGCGTTAGGTTCTTGGGTTGCAGGAGCGTGGGATGTGGAAAGGCGGCCGGCCAAAGCTCGCGATGGCGGTGATTGGTCACGGGTGGTGGCACGACGAAGAGGATGAGAAGATGAAGATATGGGTCTTGATTGCTCGTGAGTAAAGAGGTGTTGGGGGTTGGTGGCGGTGAAGGATCTTGGCGAGAGGTGCAGCATCAATGTGCGAGAGCGTGATGATTGTGAGGAGGATATCGATTTGAGATAGGACTTAGTTGATTTGTTGTTGTGTGCTTGCATGAGAGAGGAAGGTAGTGGGGTCTTTTGGGTTGGATTGTGATATTTAAAGGAGAGATGATGAAGAGGAAGGGGTAGGTTCGACGGCAGTTTGCAGAGGGCGAGATAGAGAGTGTGAAAAGAAAAGAGATTAGATTAAAAGATAATTAGGATTTGAAATCCTAAACAAACATTGAGATAAAACAGCTTATCAGAATAAATTCTAATCAATTCTTCCTTATCATTCCAATAATTAAAGAGTATAAATAGACTTTACAAAGCTGAGTTCCCAAACCACAACTGATGTGGTACTAAATAAAAATGAAATACAATATTCAACTCCTAATAACCCAAAATACAAAACGAAAAAATACATATAAAAAATGCATAAAAATCTTTAACTGCTCGAGTCCATCTGGACTGAAATTTTTTTCGCTCGCTTCAACACTTAATGTTTGCATCATTCTCTCCGAGTGGGAGAAGACTCGACCCGTCGAGTCAAGTGAAATAGTGCTCCCCTGCTATACTAGATCAGTCCGCTGCAAATCACCTAGATCTAACTGTAAGTCAAGAGTCGATGCTTTCCTTTACACTGATCCAAGTACCTGTGAGTTCCATCAGTTTGGTGGTGATAGTCTCATTCTCTAAAACTTTATCAACCTTTTCTGTTGTAATAGGATGATTATTTCGGAGTGGGGTAATTGGGGGTCTCAGAATGGCTTAGGGGAGGGCTCAACAATCAATGAGTTACAATCAAAACTCTTGTAATCCACGAGATCATTAACATTGAAAGTACAACTAATGTCATAATCTCTAAGAAGATATATAACATAAGTATTGCAATTCAACTTATTCAAGATCTTGAAAGGTTCAACACTACGGACATGCAACATCTTAACAATTCTGAAAGGAAACTATTTCAAATAAATCTGAACCAACACATAATTGCCTACATTAAAGTTTTAAATATTCAACTGTCAGTTCATAGAGTAGGCTTCGCATTGCTCCATTTATTTCCATCACTAATTCTTTGTGGAGTTTGTGCACGTGTTTATATAATGCAAATGAAGGTGCGACTTGAATGCTCTATAGTGAGATGGTATCGGCATTAAGGGAGGAAGCGGTTTGTGGATATGATATGCATAACTAGCAGAAGATGGAGAGAAAACAGTAGTAATACGAGGTGAAGGTGGAGTTAGCAACAAAATCAAAATGGATGTCTGCTTGGATTGTCCAGTCTTGGGTCTTAAAGATAATAACTTAATCTGCTTACTCTCATACTCAAATTGACACATGTTGGATCGACCGCAAATAGTAACATTTTTTTCGAACAACCATTGTCTACCTAATATGATTTGACCCACATTTATAGTGATCACATCACACCAGATATTGTCTTGGTAAAGAATGAAATTGACTGGGACAAGACATCATTGTTTGACATCAAGTGTCGTGAAGTAAATCCATAACACCCTGAATGGGTGGGGGTGGGGTACAACCTCTAATCCAAGCTTTTCAAAAAACTTAGACGATATTGTATTTATACAGATTCCACTGTCCACAATCACCTTACAACTCTTATTTTTCAATTTTGGTGAACGTGTGGAAAGTAGCACTTTTGCTCCAATCGTCCTTTTCAGCTTGCTGAGAAGGGCACATCTAACAACAGACAAGTGGGTTGAAAGTATTGATTAATACAATTAAGGCCAACATCATCACTTGTGGGATCTTCATCAGTTTCAGAATCTTGTTCTCCCTTAGAGATGTACACATACTCAGTAGCTTCGGTGGGTGT
>JAVJIF010009533.1:0-181479 GCA_038442645.1 Agave tequilana | reverse complement strand
AAGCCTTACCTAATTCATCTATAGATAATTCAAAATCATCAAGTGAGGATTCGATGTTACCTTATGTTTGTTATCATTAGCCATGAAACACATATGTGCCGTGTCAACTTCTTCATCGATTTCACTCTCCGAGTTCCACGTAGTCTTGAGAGCCTTCCTTTGTATAGCTTCTTAGAGGTGGAAGGTTTACTTTTGGTCTCCGGATAATCCGCAACCATGTGGCCCGGCTTCCGGCAATTGAAGCATATGACCTTATTTTCTTCTTTCCCTTATCATCTTCTTCTATTGTTGAATTTTGTCTTGTTATACATCCTCACATTTTTCACTAGAAGGGAGAGTTCTTCATCATCATCGTCGGAGATGGTGGGAGCGGATTTGAAAGCGTTACGTTCTTCTTTTGAGGTGCCATCTCTTCTCTTGCCTTCCTCTCTATTCATGGTCTTAAAATTTCCTATAAGACTGATGAGCTCTATTTCTCTTTATCGTTTAGCTCCTTCAAAGTTGTAGCCTTGACTTCCCATGAGGTGGAAGTGCCCGAATGACATTCCTCACCTTTTGATCGTTGTCAATGGCATACCTAAAGAAGCAAGACCATTAGTTTTTTGTAAATTTTGTTACCATGTCATCAATGGTGTCATTTTCATCTATGGTGAAATTTTCATATTGGGAACGTAAGAGATCATTTTTGCTCTCTTAACTTGTGACGTTCCTTCGTGTGTGACTATTAGTGAGTCCAAATCTCGTAGGCGGATTTGCAATAGATGACTCTAGAAATGTTGTCATCGTTCAAAGCTTAAAGTAAGGCATAGTGTGCCTTAGCATTTGCATCAAACTCTTTAGTAGCAATGTCGGATCAAGTGTCCTCATCACCAGGAGTACACTAAACGGTTTTGTCACCGCTTTTGCAACCTGGCTTCCTAAGGATTGCAAAATACGGTCATCTTAACCTCCATATAGGAAAGTTAAGACAATCAAACTTGGAAGGGATCTTAATACCTTCGACTATTTTACTAAAGTGAATGAAGATGAAATTTTGAAAGAGGTGATTAGCAATTAGGATCTCTCTAAGGTTGTTAAGCCAAAACTAGAGACCAAAGTTCTGATACCAATTGAAATACACATAGAGGGGGGTGAATAGGTGTTTAGCTAATCAAATACAATTTTAAAACTTATTATGATGAGTTATGCAAGCGTCACTCAAAACAAGAATTGAAGTTGAATTCCTGGTGAAAGGCTCTAGAACTTCTCTAAATAATGAGTTAAGGTGCTCAATTGCCTCCTCATTGAGATAAGTATAGACCGATAATACAAAAGATGGAATGAAAGCAGTTATAGAATGCAAGACAAACAATATCACAAATATGAAAAATGTAAGCAATAGAGAGCAAGACACAATCAAACACAAACACAAGGAAATTTTGTTCCGATGTTCGAGTCACTGCTCTATGTCTCCGCCTTCACCGCTATGAAGGATTTCACTATCCTCTAAGGATCTCTTCCACAAAGTGACCTTACACAAAGGGATTTCAAACTTGGTCTACACAATACCAGAGTACACAACTCTAGCAACTCAACCCTTTACACAAAAGGTAGCACAAAACCAATTGAGATTACAGGGCACTTGGTGATCTAGCAAAATCACAAACACTCTCTCTTACAACTTCTTATAGAGTGGAATATGAAGTGATGCTCAAAAGCTAAGTGAGAGAAGAACTTCAGTTAGAAAGGTTAGAGAAATTTCAAAAACCAACTGAAAATAGCTTTGGAAAGAAACAAACTTTGAAATTGAAAGCTAGAAAAACTTCTCTATTGAAACACCTGAAAACTTGAGTATTTTTCTTGTCTAAAACTAAAACTCACGACCCATATTATATAGGCAATGAATAAATATCATTTATAAATCATATCAGGTCATTTAGAGTGTGTTAGCCCCTGGAAACCAAAAATGCCCGTTGGAACCCACTAAAAACAAAACAGATTCAAAAACTAGCCGTTATGGCCATCTGGTGGCCTGTCGGTCGACCGACAGGTCATCCAGAAAAGAGCCATTGGCTCCGGTCGACCAGGCGGTCGACCACTATTATATAAAAAGATAATTTTGAACTGTTGGTCTCCGCCTAGGTCGATCGACCCTAACAGAGAGTAAGGGACTTTCAGTCGGTCGATGGTCGGTCGGTCGATCGCAAGGGTTGGCGGTCGTCCGATCGGTCGACCGACAACGTGCACAAACGTGCATGCCCTTGCCCAAAGGCTCGGTCGACTGGCCGGCCAACCGTTCTGGCCTATAATGGGCATCGGCGACCGGGCGGTTTACCGGTGTGGCCTGAAACAATCTAAAAATAGGTTATTGAGATTCAAATAATTTTTAAATATTTTGTATTGTTTTAAGGGTGGCATAGTATAGGAGATGAAATACATCTTCTAAACTTGTTATAAAAAATTTGAAAATATTATGAAACATATATCAATACCAAACATGCAAAAATATCAATACTACCCAAAACTTGTATTTTTCGAAAACGTGTATTTTGTGAGTGTAACTCCTTGAGCATTACTATCATATTCTACACTTACAAAACTAATATCTTATAAAGCTCTAGGTGACTATAAGATCTTCAATCGGGCTTTTCTATTTGCAACATTTGAGTGTATTGAGCTTTGATCATGTATTTGAGTCTTCTTGAGTCTCCAACACCTTCTTTTAGAGGAAGAAACTCTTGAATCCTTAAAACCCTAAAATAAACTTAACCACTTGAACTTGATTAGTATAAATAACTACATATATTTTGTTATCATCAAAATCATAAAACCGGGTGATTGTAACATTGGCCAACATCTACGTCCCGCCTTCACACCGAAGGATTTTCACTATGTCCACACAGGACCTTCCCAAAGGGACCTCCACCGAGGAATTACAACTCAACCCCGAGAGTACACAACTCCACTCTCTCTTACACAATCGCCTCTACACAAGAAGGAGGCACAAATCCAAGCACAAAGCAAAGAAAAGATTACAACTTGATGCTCCAAATGATTACAAACAATACTTGGTGATCTAAAGATCACAAACAATTTTCTCACAAAACAAAGATCCTAAAGATATATTTAGAACTGGATAGCTCAAGTATGTGAGAAATCAAAGTGTTTGGAAAAGAAACAACAAAGAAATCACTTGGGAAAAAACTTCTTGATAGATATAAAATGAAGAATAAAATAGAATTCCCAAAACTTGTATTTCTTTATTTTTTTCATAACTTTAAAAACAAATAAGATAGAGAATTTTGGCACAAAAACTTCTTTTGAAAACTTGTTACAAACATTAAAGAAGAATTTTTGCTCTTGAAATCTTGTAAAAAATAGGCAAAGGATCCCATATTTATAGGGATTCTAAAATATAGCTGTTTGGGTCAAAACAGACCTAGACAGATTGTCGATCGACCGCCCGGTAGACCGGCCAACGGTCAAATTTTTGACCGTTGGGGCTGTCGGTCGACCGGTCGGTCTACCGCCCCCAGGCAAATGCCTATCGGTCGACTGCCCGGTGGACCGTGGCCAATACCAGAGACCAAGTCTCTATGATCGGTCGACCGAGAGCGGTCGACCGGGCCAAATCCAGAGAGCACACTCTCTGGATCGGTTGACCGGCCGTGGCCATGGCCTGTGCACGTCTTGTGCACATTGGTCGACCGAGCCTGCTTCGGTCGCCGTCGGTCGACCGTAAGCAGCCCAAAACAGGGTATATAGGATCAAATATTTGGTCTTTAAAACACCTATAAAATCCATAAACTTCATAAATTTCACAAAAATAAGCTCATATAAATATTTGAAGTACAAATATGTGTGATAAAAAATCACACATATTACAAATAATCTGAACTATTTTTGTGGTAATAGAAATAAGCTTAAACCGAAACTGTATTTTCAAAAAATAACTTCTAAATGAAAACCGATTTTTTCAAAGCTTATACAAATACAAAAATAAGATAATTACACTTTTTAAAGCATAGTGTTTATGGATAAAATCCAATACACATATAAATGATATATTTATGTTTTTGACATTAAATCTCAAAATAAGTTTTGGTAAAAACAAAACTTGAAATCATGAACTAGATACATCAAAATAATTTTTTCTAAACAATATGAACCACAATGTATGTGGATGAAATCCAACATGCATATAAAGCATGTAATCTTCTTTTGATTTTATCTATTCATGAAAACAATATATGTATATTCTTGAAAATCCAAAACGGTTAAACCTAAACCAAAACTTTTGAGCTTGTGTGTGTATACTTGAGCATATCAAAACTAAACTATCCTTACACAAGATCTAAAGAAATAAACAAATCTAAACCGAAGTCTTCTAGTCGATCTTCTTCTCCAAGTCTACTCGATCCAAATTGATCCAAATGAGCTTGACTCCATCTCGAGTACTAAATGCGATCTTGACGCGCGAGCTCTTGAATCAACACGGTTAGCTAGCTCCAAAACTCGACTTTGAATCCTTTATTGAAGCTAAATACCTACTAAGATTTTGATCAATATCTGAAACTATATAAACACAAGATCATTAGTAACTATAACAACACGAGTTAATTATCATCAAAACTAGAGTGATGGGTTTTTGGGCCAATAGGGGAATCTGTTGTCATGTATAATTGCCCGCTTTATGTAGGGGCGTTACACGTCTCAATGTGGCGAGGTTGGTGATGCGTAATGGTAGGCGAGATTTCGATGGGCTATTATTGAGAGCCTCGTTCATGGAAACTTTGGCTTTGGAGGGTTCCGGAGTGATAGAGCCTTCGGTTCAGGAGGACCTCGGAGTGGAAGGGACCTCAGAATAGTGGAAGACGGCTCCGGGATGGAAGGAATGACCTCGGGAAGGTTGGATGTTGTGGAATCTGTCTTCGGGAAAACTGGATGTGGCTGAGTCTGTCTTCGGAAAACTGGATGTCTCGAGAAAAACTCTTGGTAGCATGGAAACGTGTCATCATCGTGCCCGTGGTCGAATTTTGACCAGTACAGTTGCTAAAACAAAGGTATGTTAAAATTCATATGATTTTAATCTTATTTACTCATGAATTAGTGGTGACATTTGTTTTATTGAGAAATCTTCAATTTAAAAACGCATGATGCATGAATAAGAGAGATTTAAAAACTAATGTATTTTGCATCTATATATACATTTAATGATAGAAAAATTAATTTGAGCGGTTCAAATCCTGAAATCCTGAAAGTACACAAAAAAAAATTGAGTTTTAAATGCGCCATAGAAGAAAATTTCTTCCTGTGTATAAACGCTGACCCTTCTTTTCCTCTTTTTTATATCACCCATTCTTTCAAACACCTTCCATCCCTCACCCGTCACAATGTTCCCTCTTTTTATTTCTCATTCTTTCGATCACAAACATTTTTAAAATTAGGAGTCTCTACACTAATTCCTAGAACTCGAAGATTATAGTAAGACTATATTGTAGTGTAATAACAATATTAGTTAGAGAACGAGTATATTAAACATTAGATTCAGCTCAAGCCAGTGAGTCTACTTGAAAGCAAATGACTCCTCTCTTTTCGACAGAGCCAGAGCCCAAGCCAAGCTTTTCATGGCCAAGAAAAATGCCTTGTGATTTCATACTACTTTGATGTGTAGTGTTTTGTCTCAAAAGCGAAATAATAAGATTTTATTTATGGATTGGAAATGGAAATATTTGCTGCAACACAAATTGATCAAAGCAAATGACTCCTCTCTTTTTCCTTAGATTTGTCTCAAAACGATGATTTAACAGTCAAATAGAAACAACGGAGTTGAAACACAAGGTACACAACCTGAGTTGCCTTATTTAGGACTAGTGAACTCTGAATAAAACCAAAACAAAGTTGGGGGGATTCAAACTCAAGCCCCAGGATGACGATGATAGACGATACTAAATCAGCGGTAGAGGCTCTCAGATCTGAGATTCTCAGCGATCTCGGTCTCCCACCTGTCGCCGTTTTCAAGCAGCTTCTCCTTGTCGTACAGCAACTCCTGCAGATGAACATTATGAGAACATTGGTTTGAATATTAAGAGAAAATAGAGCGAATTCGTAGAGAACAAAAAGTGAAATATCTCCACCTCGTGTGTTTCTGTAGCAAATTCAAAGTTTGGACCCTCGACAATTGCATCTACAGGGCATGCCTCCTGGCAGAACCCGCAGTAGATGCACTTGGTCATATCAATGTCGTACCTGTGCGTTCATGCATAAAGCAATCTATTACACAGCGACGACAACAAACTAGCGGATTAAATCGATATAAAAGAAACATAAAATTCTGTACCTTTAGTTCGACGACTGCCATCTTCTCGCTCTTCAGCTTCAATTGTGATAGCTTGCGCTGGGCAGATCTGCACCCATAAACATGGTCAAATGTAGAAAGTCAGCTTTATTGGATTTTAGCTATCAATGATACAGATTGAAAGTCAAAACAATTTAGGTCTTTCAAGCTCGCAACATGCAAAGAAATAGATAAATAAGCAAGCATGCAGCTTATATTATCTTCTGGAACACCAGATCATGCTTTCAGATTTTCTACCACTATGCGAGTTCTTCACCTCAAGTTCTCTCAACTTCTCAACACAACACAAGGTTAAGTTAATTGTATGTATGACCTACCGCTTCACAAAGCTTGCAAGCAATGCAGCGCTCCTCTCCAGTTGGATATCGGCGTAGTGCATGTTCTCCACGGAACCTGGGGCTTAGAGGACCTTTCTCAAAGGGATAATTTATCTATGAAAACAGAAGACCGTGAACAACATTTCAATTGAAGACGTACCAAATTACCAAAGAGTAGAGGATGAAACTTACAGTAACTTTCCTCTCAAAGAAATATTTCAGTGTCAGCATCAAACCTCGAACCATTTCAGTTAGAAATAATGTATTTTATACTTCGTTCAAAAACTGCAGTAACCATTGGGAATCAGGATGTATTGACCACCATATTAGAAATTCATTTTATAAGAATTACAATAGACAAACTATAAATCATAAATTACAAGACATTACCAGTGCTCCAATCCTTGGCCATCTCCCTGGCAAGCTGCTCTCTCTCCTCATCCTCTGCATATGGTCAGATGATTACAATGATGTAAACAATAACATTATAACCTTCGGACATCAATTATGCATGTTTATGCACACAAGTAAAAATCATTTAGTGGGAAACAGAACGGAAATTTGAAGATCTTAGATACCCAAGTCAGTTTCCAGGTGAATACACCTTATAAAATTACAGTAATTGTTGATGGGAAAGTAAAGGTCAAAATAAAATGCAAATAGCATTCTTTGGACTGCTTTTCGAAGATCCTAATAGACCATGGAGTAATAGATCATAACATACATCCTTGTGCATTAAAATATAATTTGCAAGGACTGAACCTTACAATTGATTATTCATGTGAACCAGGTGAGGGTTTCAAATCATTTAAATATTGCCCGTTTCTAATAGATATCGGCAATATCGTATTGGCTTTGTACCTTATACGGTATTAACCCTATAATATCGATTGATATCAGGACCGATATTGCCACTATTTAGTGCTCATATTGACGATATCGATAATAAAAACTATTGGCAGATACCCATGCAGATATCGAGATTTTAAACATGCTTCCAAGGGTATATTAACTCAGCAGGAGCTTTGCAATTATCAGATATTTGATGAAGTTCAATCACTAAATAAATCTAAGTTATAGCCTAGGAAGCATGGACAAAGACATATAAGAGACAAACACAACACAACAAATACTCAAAAAGTAGGACACAGGGACATGGCTCCATCACTCAGTGAGAGAGAGAGTGTGTGTGTGTGTGTGTGCGCGCGCGTCCACATATACACATCAAGACCCATATAGATTAGGGAACTTTTAGGAGTAGGAAGACAAACAAAAAAAAAATTGGTGATGATTTACATCCACAAGTTCTAGTAGTGTGACTAAATGTGTGTGCACGTGCGCGCGCATGTCTGTGTGTGGCAAAATCTGTATGTACGACTGTCCAATCTATAGAAGTATATGAAGCCCTTCCATGTTTCCAAGGCGTTAAAATTTTGCTAACATGGTATCTTCCTTATGTCAAACAATCTCTTTATATGTCTATTTAAGCAATACATGGCTCTATGGTGCCCAACACAAGATCTTCAGGATTTTTTAAAAGTCAAATAAGCTCCGACACACATTATTCCTTTGTTGAAATCCAAAATAGGTCCAGAGGTTCCAATGCATGTCAGGCAAGTGGCACTTCGATACATGCCACACATGAATGCAGCTGGGTCCGTGCTTCATAGCAACAGCTAGAGGCACAACATTGTTTTGAAAAACATGTTATGTACCTTAGATCGGATCTATAAGAAAATTCAAATAAGCTCCGACACACATTATTCCTTTATTTGAAATCCAAAATAGGTCCAGAGGTTCCAATGCATGTCAGGCAAGTGGCACTTCGATACATGCCACACATGAATGCAGCTGGGTCCGTGCTTCATAGCAACAGCTAGAGGCACAACATTGTTTTGAAAAACATGTTCCTATGTGATGTACCTTAGATCGGATCTATAAGAAAATTCAAGGCAATATGTCAAGTAATCACCAATCTTCAAATTCAATGCAACTACAGAAACAGTTCTGGTTAGGGAATACTTCACTTATGGTACATTGAACTCATTTATTAATCAAAATGAATAAATATTCTGCTTCCAGATCTTCACATTATTTTTGCTGGACAAATTTGAAAGCTCGCAAGAGAAACAAGACTCTCGTCCTACAGATTTCTCAAATTCCTATCTACAACTTAATCTTAAAACATGCTAACGTTAGACATTTGATGGGACACAAGGTTCAAGCCTTAATCAACAAAATTAGTGCCAAATATAAGCTATTATGGCTTGTGACTGTTTTCCACTCTTATCAAACCAAACTTCCATTGATAAAATTGATATAGTGAAGGAGTATAGCTTCATAGCTCCAAAAACTGTGGTTACCTGCAACTCACTCCTTTAATGACATGCTAAGTGTCAGACTTAGGTCATTCGGTCATCCAACATTTCCATTGTCCTGATCATTGTTTTCATAAGCCACAACTTTTCCACCTCTCTATTTCACACCAATGTATAGTTTTATGCTAATGCCATAATATAGTTTTAGAGTAGATAATGACAGAGCGGAAACTTTAATTGATTGCACTTGAAAAAACATGACTGAAGGAATTGAAAAGTAAACGACACTATATCTCTTACAGAATTTAACAAAAAGCATAATATCTTAGCAGATTCAGACTACCAGATATCTTTATGCATGGTCATCTATCTGGTAATCAAGTTCTTTCCTTTGATTATTAAATTACTCTTCGTGTGCTTGGTAACACTAGACAAATATAAGGGAAATGTAACACCATTTCAACAAAACAGCCTAATAATTGCAGTGCAAGAAAAGCATGTTACAAACTAATGATAAGTGACAACAACATCAATACACGAATTTAAATAGGATTATTCTGTTGCTCTGTCAAATATTTCAGATAATAATGTGCAAGTATAATATTACATGAAGTACATCAAATGGAGTAACTAGATAAATTAATGATGACTGATTGGATACAAGGATCTAGTTCCTCAACATGTACAACTAAATTGAGAGGAGTATTGGTTATCAAGTTAAAGTCATTTATGGTGCACAATAATCCAGGACATGTTTGGAAAGATGGCTTTTCAAATGGGAGATGAGTGTCTTTCACTTCTGCGCAATGTTGTAAAAGCGATCTAGGAGGCTGGTTAAGAAGCATGGCCTTCAAGCTCTTCTCATTAGTCAGTAGGTGCCTAGCATATTTGAAACACTACTTGGGCGGTGGTGGGTGGATGGGTGGGTTACCCCTGGGGTACTATTGAACACTAAACCCCAACAGCTTTTTGTCTCTAGAGGTGCACTGTAGAAACCCTACAGTTTTATACAATCATATGTGCCCTAACAAAGTCGTAAAACTAAATTCAGAAATGTTCACAATATGAAATCAACCCATGTAACTGACATCCTTAAATAGGTGTGGAGGAAATCCTAGGATTGGATACGCTTTGCTATAAAGGTTAGGTGGTCATACTTCGTGCTCACTTTACCCCTAATCAACAGAATTGCTCCAAATGACATCGACCTTCATGATAAAATCTGGCACACCAAAAGCAGCATCAAGAAGTAAGACAATACATCATCTTAATCCAATGATACCATAGTGGCAGCAATATAGAAAAGAAAATTGCTTTAAATTTTCTCACTTGATTGTCACAGAAAAAAAATAAATATCTCTGTTGGAAATCTACACCACTAAAGAAAAGGCTGGCTTTCGTTGCATCTAATCTCTGATGGATACATGGCTACAGAAAAGGCTTTCATTGCAACCAAGCATCTGTGTCTCTTCAAAATAATTTACAGATATGTTCCCTTGACATGGACGTACTTCTGAGGGGGAAGTTCGTTGTGCATTTGGGTCAGCCCTCTTTCATATGTTAGGTTAATTCATCCTTCGCCCTCAAGTTCTAGGTGTATGTCTAGCATAGGATCCCCTCCTTCCTATTTTGTGTGATGTCATCTTTGATTCATAGAGTATAAAGGAATGAAAATGCTTCAACATACAGAAATTTGATTTAAGACAGGAAACAAAAAAGTTTGAGGCTCATAAGGAGAATAAGAAAAAAAAAGGGAAGGTTTAGAAAAGGTTTTGACCTGTGTACTAAAGAAGTTTCATACACTATATGACCATATAGATGGCATGCAAGCGATTGACATCTATCATACTCCACATTATCCATTATGATCAATGTTCTAAAAAGCAGTTTCAGTACGCGCGCGGTCTGAGAGCGCATAATGTTTAAAAGATTTAAACGGTGATTAAAACAGATTACACGTTTTATTATTATTTTAATATATAATAATATTATAATACTTAAAATATGCAAATATAATTCTATAAACTCTCAAAAAAAATCATAAAAAGATATAGCAAATATAACTTGAAAAATTAAAATTACTAGTACTAAAATTAAAGTAATAATATCAATCAGTTCAAAGTACATCAATGTACCTCCATTTAGAAAAGTAATAATAGATCGGGTTTGAGTTCAATTAGCTTACCGGGTTCAAAATTTGAACTCATTTAGAAAATGATTGAATAACATTTAAACGGACGCTAATTAATCACCGATTAGACGCTTAATCGTTCTTAAGCGAATTAATCGTCTGACCGAGTAATCCGACCGCTTTCTTCAAGTTCTGTTCGGTTTCAGGCCGAAACATTTAAGCGGCCGATTAATCGGCCGCTTAAAACTTTTTTTAGAACATTGATTATGATAAATGTTATCTTAAACAGTCAACATCTATTTTACTCCACGCAACCATTATGATAAATGTATTTTGAAACTAAAGGTACATTATAATGCCAGAGTTTTGAAAGGTTTGAAATCTCAGTATCAATCATCAGCCATGGGTTTTGGTATGAGAATTGCAATATTAGCCATTTTGTCTTGTCATATCAACAATATCGGTATCACCTTGGTGATATTAGGTCGTAACAGAAACAATATTTCAAACTTGGATTTGTAAACTGGAAAAAAATTATTTAAATTAATGGATGAATGAACTATACTTAGGGGGCTGTTCTCATATTGTGTCGATATCTACAGTGAAAAGGGCATCCTAAACATGCTTTAGTCATTAATCAACACACAGGAGACAGGAGTACTGCCATTCATCAAACACAAACCATGATTTCACAATTCACAACCCCAAAACACCGACGCACAAAACATGCAGGGTTTTTTTTTTTTTTTTTTTTTTTTTGGGGAGGCGGGGGGGAGGGGGGTGGCGGGGGCTCACATTAAACAAGCAAGCAGGAAATGCCTAGTGGTCATCCAACCATTACCCATCTGCCCTCACTGCATGCACATCTTCATATGCAACTATCAGACATCACTGTGCATATGGTTCTACTTGTTTTCTTTAACAGTATATGATTCTATAGTTACTATGTGTAAGATTTATTGATAACGCCTATGATCAGCATGATTTCATGATTTCCCTCTAAGCTTTCTCTGCCCAGGATACATGTGGGTGAAGCAACAATGTAACAAGTATACTGGATGGACATCATAATTTTAACAGTAACAATAAGTAACAACGGTAATCAGCAAATATAGAAACATAGAGCATTGCCCAATTGGTTTTAAAAAAATGAAATATTAGAAGTAATAAACATACCTTTTAAATCTTCATTCTTGAGTAGGAAGGCTGTGAACTGAATGTTTTGCGTGACTAATTAAGCATGTGCAGCAGATGGTCCAGCTCGTATCTACAAAAGATTATAACTATCATTATCAACATATAAGGAAAACTTTGCCAAGTAAATTATCAATTGTAAGAACAGAAGAAGTAAACTTCTTTCAACTTTTACAAACGAAGTTGCCTATGGAGTTGATTCATCAAACAAAGGGAAAATACAGTGAATTAAAAATTTATGAGATCCAATAAACCCAGAAGGAAAAAAAAGTTGATACTCTCAGAAATCTCATGCAGCCCCTGATTACTCAAATAAGTTCTATATCTAGGAAAGGTGTTAACTTCATGCAGTATCCAAAAAGAGATGAAAGTCGAGCAGAAAATAGAAATATACCAACATAGATCAATGATCTGTCCTGTTCAGGAGAACAGAGGATGGGGCACATTAGCGGAAAAAACATTCAATGGTATCCAGCGATTGACTGATTCTGTACCTAATTTGTTTGGATTAATATGATTTTATACATCCTAAACAAAAAGAGGTGAGGGGAATTTTGTATATTTGTTCAGCACAAATACAAAGTCATCATTTGTGAATTTAGATTCTGCAATGTTAAGCAAGAACATTCCGCTGTATTCAACAATTTAGTGACTCTTTACCTTGTGTGTTCAGAATCTTATGACTTCATACATCCTAGGACCTAGACAAAACGGGTGACAAGAAATATTATGTATTCATTCAGCACACTAACAAGTAGCAGTTTAAGAATTTAAATTCTGCAATGATAATCATGATGCACACCGAAAAGTTCTGCATTTGTGTTGATCCCCGGTGTACGTATTACCGTATCAGTACGCAATACGACGTACAAAATTGATTTGACCTCCTGGTAGTCCGTTGAGCCGATTTCAGTTTTAAAAATTATTTTCTAATATTTTAAATTTTTCAGGATTTTCTTGAATTTTTCTGAATTATTTGGAAAATCTCCGTATCGGTGTCGACCGATACCGATAACCGGCCTTCCGATTTTTAATTCACAAACGGAGTAGAATTTTGGAGAATCTGCTTTCACCATGTGTCTTAGAATCGTATTTTCTACGTTCGGGTATTTTGGAGATTTTTCTGAATTTATCGAAAATCTGGCCAAACCGATGTCGCCCGTATCGGCGACACTCCGGGATTTTTAATTTGCAAACCGGATCGAGTTTCTGTAAACCGTCTTCATATTACGTCTCAGGATAATATTCTCTATTTTCTGTATTTTTGGGCACCGTTCGGAGCTAGTCAATTTTGACCCCATTATAATATTAATTAAATATTATAAAATACTTTTCTCTTTTTCTTTTTCCTTTCCTCTTCTCCATTTCGCTGGAGACTTCTCCCACCGCCTCTCCACCGCCTTCTCTCTCTCCTTAATTAAACCTCCATTCCTCTGTCTCTCTCATATATCTCTCCAAATTCTCTCTCCACAAATTTTCCTCTCACTCTCACTAAAATTCCCTCTCTCTCCCTATGTCACCCGCTCTCTCTCTCTCTGTGTGTGCAGACCCATCACGGGGGGCGGCTCAGTTGTCGCCAGCGGTCCGGCCAGGCCGCCGGCCGCAACCCCGGCGGCCGCACCCCTCTCCTTCCTCCTCTTCTTCTTCTTCTTCCTTTCTTTTTTCTTTTCCTTTTTCTTTCTTCTTTTCTTTCCCTGCTGCTACTTCTTCTCTTTTCTTCTCTCTCCTTTTCTCTCTATCTCTCTCTCCCTCTCACTCTCAGAACCATCGCCGGCGGCTAGAACCCGCCGCCGGCGGGCTTGAGCGCCGCCGGCCGGCGCTGGCCGGCGGCCTGCTCGCGCAGCAGCAGCAAAGGCTGCTGCTGGTGGTGTCTTATTGGGTTCGGGTATAACCCAAACCCAATAATAATGAGGGGGAGGGTTGGGTTTGGATATAAACCCAACCCGATAACCCGTTAGCCCAATTACCCATAACTTAAGTTAACGGTTTGGGTAGTGATCTAAACCCGACCCGTTAACACCCGTCTACCCGCATCCAAAGGTAATTTTTCAGAAAACCCCCTGTGACATTTTATTAATTGCATTTGAATTATGTTTATTTACATATTTAACCCAGTTTGTTAATTTTTAGCGTTCGGGCAATATCGAGAGCATCCGGACTCCGATTTGGACGATTCTGGATCCGTTGCGATCGTGAGAAGGAGAGCTACCTTCTCGTGGCTATTTTGTGAGTGTTTTTTTTATAAATTATATTTACCATGTTTAGTGACATTGCTTGATATATCGTGATTATGGATAAAAGACGATAATTATTCATTAGTCACTGGTCATGATTGGACGGTCATTGAATTAGGAATAGCCTAGAAGATTGTTAGGTATTTCCTGATTTAATATGAGGTAATCATAGTAACAAGACATACAGACATAGACAACGCGGACACAGATATCATGCCTGTACCGCCACTGACCCACGGACCACTAGGTCACCATATTAGTGGATACTACTACTTCATGTAGTAGCTCACAGTTAGATAACTATCGTCACATGTATACTGATTCACGGTACTTGATGACACACCTGTCACTAGACATGACTGCTAGTATACACCGTTAGTACATGCACTAATATCCTCCTTACACGAATACTGTAGTTCACTGGATATGGTATGATACACTGACCACTATTATTACCACTATCACATATATATATATGACACGGATTCTGGCTACACATATATCTTCCATTAGTACACAGATATACCAATGCACGGCATGTCGCATTTCATATTATTGTATTATCGTTATATGGATGCTCGATACACTGTTATCTCATGTTCACACATCACTGTTACATATGCTCACCACACGGGTGTACATGCATGTATTGCATATGACTCACCGTGCATATTACCTAGATTATTGTTCCTTGTTACTGTATCCATGTTATATGATTGTTTCCGTTACTGAAATGGATATTCCCGATACTGGACATGAGAGCTGTTGTTGATATGCTATATGTGGACTTCCACATTTATTGTTCCCGTTTCCTGTTATATTGTTCATGTTATATTGTTCCCGTTTCTCGTTATATTGTTCTATGCTATCAACAGAGCTCTGGTCCAGTTATTATGTTACCCGTATCATGTACTGTATTTATTCTTGTTCCATTGTATACATGACATATCAGATCATAAAGCTAACTGGGTATGGGGGAGACTTGACGGTTGATTAGATCTTATCGGGTGATGTACTGGATCCATATTGTTTTTCCCACTGCAGGGGACGGTAGTGCTACCTACCAATTGCTCCATGAGCTCTTGTTACTTGATTCATGCTCCCCTCTTAGCGGAGGGCCCGGGTCTTAGCAGCCAGGGGTTTGTTTAAGCCGTGATCCCGGGTATGCACGGGATACACCTACCCGATAAGAACTCGACCATGGGTTTCCAATTAATATAATAAAACAGTATACACAATAGTGACGTCGGGAACACTTGTTATTTGGTCACTCTCTCGTTTGGATAATGTACCCGTATGCCATGTCCGATGGGTTCGACTGGAGTGCGGGCTCCAGTATGAACTGCCAGTGGTATGTGGTATCCACTGGAAGAGATTGATTAAAATACCAGGTGGTAACTGATCGCTACTATTGTATAAATAACATGACTTGCCTGATACATGTTTACTACTTGTTACTGTTCCTTGCCTGATACATGTCCCCTATTGTTTAGTTGTATTTGTCACTGTTCTTGATTATTTATCTGCTATCATGTGACATGTATCTTTGCTACTTTAACCTGGTACATGTTACTCTTTCTGTGGTGGCGTACTACGCATGTTCTGTATTACATCTATTCTGTTTTCATATGCCCACCTGCATGTTCATCTTGCATAGGCCCACCGGTATGGTCACTGCTATCACGTCGCCACTAGACTACAGTATTTATGATATAAACCGGACACGCCCTAAAGACATGACCTGATGATAATCGGCTAGGTAGTGACGGTATAACATGCTTATATCTTTCATGTTTAGATACTTCTGTTGCTACTTATATGCTTATGACATGCTTAGGATATGGTATCATTATTATCACATCTTGTATTATATTTATTATCGTATTTGTATATACTATTGTATCTATTACTATTATCTATTACTGCCTCCTTCATTTACCACACACTAGTCGCTTTCTGACGACCCTGGGTTTGCGTGCCCAGATTGGAGATCCGCGTACCGTATTATCAGATAGTGCCTTGGAGTCACCTAGGAAATTCCTCATCGGCCCCATGCATAGGTATCCTTGTAATTTATTTCTCTTATCGTATTTATCACTGTTCTTCTTATCTGTTTGATCACTCACCTCTTTCTGCAGGTATTCTTATACTTATTTCATGCTGGAACTCAGGTATTGATGGAGATTTTTATTGTACTGAGACTTAGCGTACGTACGTGAGGATTTTCCGCCCTGCGTATGTACGTCGCCATAACGTCCCCGTATCCTGCGGATCGTGGAGTTACAATTTGTGATATGTGGATTAAGGTGGTCAATTTGCATTACCTGACTGTCTGCACGAAATTATTTCTAGAAAACTTTGTTTGATATATGTAGTATTTGACTAATATACTAGAAATTCATGTTGGAACATGGTATGGTTTCAACTTCCAACATTTTCTTCCCAAATGGTCTAAGAAATCCTAGCCCGTTCTTTATCTTCTTTCTTCCAGTTGTTACCATCAGTGTTCCTGAGACACTAATTCAGTTTTTACTTATTTTGGTATGAACAATACACTTCTCCTAGACTGAAGAGAGCACATGGGTTTTTTTTTTTTCTTTTGTTTGGGGGGAGGGGGAGGGACCCAACATTTAAGAAAATATTACGAGCTTTCAGCTTCTTAAAAAAACTTCCACAAACTTGCTTTCATATGCATAACTCTCATGAGCTTTGATTTTTTTTCAAACAACTACCTTGCAGTTGTTAACGCCATTTTCTACTCTTGCTATCATCTCAACTAGTATTAATTTAAAAAGAGTTTTTTTTTCCTTCAAAGAACTTTTGAAGGGAAAAAACCCTCCATGTCAAGCAAAATAACAAAAAGGTATTTCTTCCTCAATGCTTCTTTCCTGGTTTAGGCTTTCAAACCCCATTCCAAAGAACCTAATAAATTCTATCCGCATAAAAACAAAATAAACAAATTCATAATCTAACATTAACCCTTCTCATCAATCATTCTCCTCACATCTTCTCTATTCCCAAAACCTTAACCCAACCTCCACTTAACAACCACTGTACCAACCACCACGACTTTGTTCCAAATCTTTGATTCCAGGTGTGACAGAAAGGTGCCTTTTTTTATGACAGACTTTTAATTGCTTCAACCTCTTTCTCATGCATCTGACGACCAATTTTTTTTTAACTTGTAAGATAGAATATTGTTAACAAATCTTGATCAAACAAGTCTAAAGAAAAGACCAAAATCAGACTCATTTTTCTGTCATCTGAGGTACCTGAACTCGAACCCGAAGTCTGAATATATGCCATGCTTTACTCTAGATTCTGATTACAGTTTTGAGAAGAAAAATATATTCCTTTCGCCTAGGATTGTGAAGAGGAGACAAAAAAGAAGGTAGAGAATTGAGGAGAGAGTGAGGATTAAGAAAGACAGAAGTTTGTTTAGGTTAGGCTTTGAAAAGACGTTGAGAAGAAGAAGAAGATTAAACAAGTGAAAATAAAAAATTGAGTTGTGATGATATATTTTCACACTCAGTAGTTTTTATTATTAAAGGAGCTATGACATTTTTTTTAGAAAAGAGTTTTTATTTAAAAAAATTCACTTATAGAAATACTCTTCCTACTAATAAGACTAATAGTTAAAGAAAACTGAATAAGAAAAATATATATAAATTTATAAATTTTTTGAAGAATTTATACTATCATTAGTTAAATAAATGATAGTTTTTCATTATAGTTTCGTAATCACTCTTAGAGGAATATTTATAACATTACGAATCAGCATAAAGAAAATTGGTTCTATTTAATGGCAGACCTCAGTTTTCTTTAAAATAAAAATTAAAACAAAAACACAAGTTTGATTTCAGAAGTGATGAAGAGCTACTGTAGTGGGTCCAGACAATGACAGTCTTCCCAGAGGGATGCATGGTCCATTCTGAAAAGGAAAAACCCGCATACTATGATTTTCCAAAAGGGTGTTGAAGATTGCAACATGCTTTGCATAAACACCCCTTCTAATAGTCGCTTTGGGAAGATGACTAATTGGGAAGAACATGAATGGCTAGCTTAAACTGGGCAAGCTGACTCACTGGAAGAATATAAGCAGCTATCTAGAATTGTCCATAAGTTTTTTATTATTATATATTAAAATTTGAATCGAACTTGCTCAGATTGGACTATAATCCTGTGCACAAATAGAATAATGCATGCCAAAGGATGCGTTGTAGGCAGGCTTTTTATAAGGACCTTTCAGAAGGAAATAATTAAAATTTAATCATATTCCCCATTTCCCCACTTAATGTAATATCAATATAGAAAGCTATAGAAAGGTCTTCCCTTAGCGATTAGCATTTTAAATATGTCATGCTTAGAGCTAGCCAATTCATGTTCTGGGATACATATAATGATTTTAATTACAAAAAATAATTTTGGACCAAAATTTTGACTATGATTTATTTTTTATACCCACATGGTTCGATAATCTCCTTTGTACTCCAATACAGCTTATTGATATATTCTTAACCAACCTTAGGATTTTGCATATACATGGAGTGTATAATTTATTTTTAAAAAAATATGCTAATCATGCCTCTCAACTAACCCTAGACGACATATGATATGAGCCAAACTGGGTACAAAAGAAATCAGCCTGGTAGAATAGTGAGAACATGTGATTGGCGACATATATTGTACCTAACAGATCGGAAATTCCATCTTGTTCTTCCCATCGCTGGGTGGTTAGACAAGGAGTAAAAAACTCATCCCTCTTCTCTCTCCCCTCTCCATCCTCTCTTTTTCCTCAATTAAATTCTCCTCTCCTCTTCTCTAACAATTGAAGACACAATCAAGGATCAGTTGGAGAACCCCTGAAATCATTAGCGCTATATTTTAGCGGCAGCCACAATGAGTTTATCCCTGTTTAGAAACAGTATTGGGTTTCATCATGACATTTTGATTGAATCCTTTTTGTGTGGATGCTGGCTCAGCAGGTTACAGGTAAGATATGCTATACTTAGTGATAAACATGATGTCAAAATACTAATGTAAACACAGAGAGACCGACCAGTTATTGCAAATGTATTTTGATGTTGAAGTATGAATGGATTTCTATCATTCATCAATTGTGACAATGTAATCTAGTAATTAATCTCTATCTATAGGTCTTAAGACGTTATCTAACATTTTATTTTATTTTTCCTTCTAGCAATTATTATTAGCGTTCAGATTCTCGCTGCTTCAGTTTTAGCATTTTTTGTATCACAGGCAAGTAGATAGACCGAAGAGGTAATAGCAAGAAGGAAAAACTTGCACATACAGATTTTTAAATGAGACTAGAAGTTTAAATATATTTTGCAAAACATCATGATCAGTTTCGGAAAGGTTGGGCTACTCAGAACATAAAGATCTTACTAACTTTACACGACAAAGCCGAAATGGTATTGCATGGATTGGGATCTACATCTCATATGATTTTGGTTCCCACTAAATATGTAATATCCACAACAGCTAGCTATCAATAGAGCATGGCTATTTTGCTTTAGAAAAGCCTTAAACGGCATTTTGAATATAAACATGCCTTGAAGTATCCAATGCTAAAACTTAGTTTTCAAAAACACAGTAATTCTTGTTAAACCTAACAAGCACAAAGCAAACCTTTCTGTCTTGTCATGGATATAGGCTTTCTCATTTTAACTCATTCTTGCTCATTTTACTGTTTCATGCCATAGAACAATGCATTATATGATCTTACTGAAACTTATTTTTATTTGGTACTAATGTGCTCCGATAATCCCTTCAAGGCACTTTCTCCTTGGGATGTTTGCTTCGTGTAAAAAATTATAAAAGACCGTAATTCGTAAATGACTTACAGACCAATTACAACTACATTATTGTTTGGACCGTAATTCGTAAAAGACTTACGCAACCTAATTATCACTCACTTGCAACTCAATTACCACTCACAACCCACTTACAGTTAATTTTGTGATTATGCAACTTTATATTATTTTTTATATTAAATTAATTTTTTAATATTTAGTATTTTTAGTATTTATTTGCAATACTTAAAATTTTTAAATCACCAAATAGTTAATTTTGTGGTCAACTTTTTCACTTATGACTTACACATTACGACAACCAAACACCGTAAAACACAATACGCTTTCCCACTTACAACATTACACTACAAACCAAATACCGTAAAACTCACATGCATGTAACTCATTAACAACCGTAAAAGAGTTTATCAATTACTTACGAATTACAGCCAATTACGACAACCAAACATATTAGAACTTCGGCAACAACAATAATGCTCTGCCAACAGAGAATAGCTAAAGGGACAAAAGCCCCAGTAAAAATAGGCTTTTACAATGATACTACATACTCATCTCTGGACTCTTAAAGAGAGATCCCACCGATTGTGGCCGCAGATAACCTAAGGATCATAAGATGGTCAAAATCAACCATCCAATCCGTCAAATTACAAGGCGAAGTCCCCAAAAAAAAAAAAAAAAAAAAAAAGCAAATTTTCACAAAAAATGATAACTCTAAACCTAGGTTTCAAGGAAGAGGGGAAAAAGTCCAATTTTTCCCATACGTATCAAAAGATCCCATCGAATTTTATGAGCAAAGGAATAAAACAGTGGCTACGGTTTTTGGTGACGAACTTAGGGGTTCGGGATGGTTAAGTGAAGGGCGAAGAGGGGAGAAGAGACGGATGATGAGATGGGGGAGCTTACCAGGGATTGACGAGCGCGGAAAGCCTGGAGGGTTTGCCGAGCTAAGATCCCCGCCATGGACGCAATCGCCCAGAGCTCTGATCGATTCTGAGATGAGATGAGACAGAGATCGAGTCGAGGAGAAGAGGGGAACAAAAGCGCAGACTGACGGTGACACAGTGTGTGTCGGTTTTTGTAGGAGCGCGCAGCATCCATAGCCGTCCGTTTAATCACCAGGGAGCTCCGTGGTTTATTTGTTTCCAACCTTCTATTTATGGGGTTTTTCTTATATATATACTCCTCACATCTTTTTTATTTTTAAAATTACCCCTCAAATTTTCATATTTAGAAAATTACTCTTCAAATTCTTAAACTTGATTTAAAATACCACATCGTCAGCTACTGTTAAATTTTTAACATTTTTGAAATAAAATTACCAATTTATCTCCACTCCTCTCTCTTCTCTGACTATCTCTCTCCCCCCTCCCTCCCGCCTCTCATCTTTGACGACTCAAATACCCAAGCGACGGCTTCGTCCTCTTCAACCCCAACCACTGCCTCCCTGTCGCCTACAATGACGTCGTCGAGGCTATCCGCTGGCTCTCAATCCATGGACCTCAGGATCGTCAACCACGACGACCTCTCTCGCTGCTACATCTCCTACGACCCAAATTCCCGGACGACGATGGCAAGGCCATCCACCAGCTCCGTCAGTCCACGGACCCTTGGATCATCGACCAAGGCAACCTCTTACGCTGCTACGTCATGGGCAACCAGGTCTTGCTCTCTCCCGGCTGCCTCCCCCCACCACCATCGCGCCCTTGACGCCTTCCATATCTCCCACGACTCCCCCCATGGCTTCCTTCAAATCGGACCCATGGCTCCCCCAACGAGTTCGGGTCCATGTGATGAAGCTCAGCTGCCTCGTGAAGGACGGCGGTGGGTTTGGAATCAGTGGCGATGCACGAGATTGGGCCCGTGCTGGGCCTGGGGCACTCGGCTGTAAGGAAGGCGGTGATGTACTTGAGCCTGCTCCCGAGGATGAAGAAGGTGGAGCTCACAGTGGATGGCATGGAAGGGGTGCATGCTCTCTTTTTTTATTAATGCAATGAATAATCATAGATCAATAATTAATCGTAGATCAAATTATTATAAGGATAAATGTGAGATTTTCTAAATTTTTAACAGATATGCTGAGTGTTAGGATTATGACGTGAATACGTCGTAAAAGTTGATTAATGTCAGATTTGGTAGTTTCCTTTTCTGCATCTGTTTTGAGTCCGAGTTGGATTTAAATTTCCTTTATTCTGATTAAAAGTGTTTTGAGTCCGAGTTGGATTCAAGTTTCCTTTATTCTGATTGAAGGAGTGATCGGTCGCTGATATTGCATAATTATTATCATATTCTCATACTTATTATATAATAAACTCTGCTTTTAATGCTAATTATTGCTTAATTTATATGCAGGCACATGGCTAAAGGAAGGAGAAACGAGCCCAAAACCCATCAAAATTCTGATTTAATTCAGAATTAATTCGAACTCAGAAAACCAGGGCAAATCAGAGAAGTTGAAAACCAGTTAAAACAAATCTTCCAAAATCAATCAGTTAAAGCCAAAGATCAAAGGCCGTTTTGTCAAAATCTTGGAGCTAAACTGAAAATCCAGCTGAAGATAAACGAAAATCAAGGAACCAGTGACGTGTGCCCCCCGAGTGTGGCCACCTGGCCACACCCAGGCCGCGAAAACGCTGCCAAAGCCGCGTTTCTGCGGCTTGTTGGTGGTTGTTGGGGGAGCGTTTGCTCCCCCCTATCTTCTTACGCCTCTCCCCGTTGGGTTTTTCCTATAAATACAGGGTTTTTCAGAGACTAGAGTGAGCGATCATGCAGAGAAAGACTCAGTTTTTTCCTTCTTTTTGGTATAGGTTTTTATTTTTTTTGTAATTTTCAGTTTTATTTATGTAATTCAGAGGAGATCAGAGTTTCATGGAGAACGAGAGTGAAGCTTGTACTGAGAGTGACACCGGTGTAAGTATATTTTCTTTTCTCTTATTGTTACAAGATTGAATCTATAGTTGCATTTGTAAGTTCTTCTTTGTTTTTTATGTTCTTCTTCTTTCTTCCTACTTTTCTTTTTTTGGTACCAATTGCTATCCAAATGAGTCTTATAGCATCGAAAGAGCCTTGCCCTTGCGAGTGTCACTGATAGCTCATGACGATGGATTTTTAGTTTCATTCCGTATCACTTTATACTTGCATCGCCTTGATGATATAATGTGGAAGAGACGGGAATCAACTCTTATGGGCTATGCGCTGATCGCCTCACTTCAAGGTGACAACATTGCCACAGATTCAAGGTAAGTATTTGGCCAAAGGAGGTAAGTAACTTTTAGTTTCTTTTCTTTTAATTTAGTTTAGATCACCAACACCAACTCTTTTATCACTCTTTTTCAATTTCTTTGTATATATCCATTTCTATTATCTCCACCTTCTCAATCTGCCACTTTCTTCCTAACTTAACTGTAACTCCATTTTTCTCTTTTCTTTTAAGAAGCTAAAGAAGAATTTTAACCATTAATTGTAGCATAAAAGAGAACTTATTAAAAAGCTTCCATCGCTAGTCCCTCCTTGTGGATCACGACCAGCATAGCTACTTGCTATAGCGGTAGAATTGAGCACCTTGCACTATTGTTATATAAATTCTGAAATTCTGTATTTTTGTGTGCAGGTAAAAACCTCAATCAAATTTTGGCGTCATTGCCTGGGAGGGACGGTAAGTTATTTTGTTTTTAAGTTTACACTTTTGGTTAATCTTCTTCTTTGTTCTTGGTATACAAATTTAACAACAAGAAATGTTTGCTGCAGTGGACATATAAGTGGCCCTGGACTCTGCTCAAAAAAGCAGAGCCCAGAAGCCCTCATATTTGCTACATTCTTGTGGCAATCTAAGTGAACAACTAACCTGTATTTTCTACAGGTTGACTGAATTGCAAAGTTTAATATCTGTAACTATTTAATTCCTTGTTTGACTCACTGTACATAAATTTCTACACAACAGTAATAGGTTGATTGTAAATGCTAAAAATGATTTAGACTTTGCATTTAGGCACGTGTCTATTTCGTTACATTTTCTATTTACTGTTGAAGAGTGCTGGAGCCAAGGTATATGTGCATAACATTTAGTATAAGGTTCATTCTTGTATGAAATATTGCTTGAGTGTTACTTTTCTATATCTTGCACACATTGCACTAAATTGATTTAAGGACTTGTCCTATAAACAAGATAAGGTGGGAAGTCATTACCCTCCCTTAGCCCACAAACAATCTCCTCACTCACTAACGCAAGCCTTACTAAAATTGAGTAGACGTTGGCCCTAGGACATCTTGGACTCAAATAGGAGACTGACCTAAGGTGGAAGTTGATTTGAATTTGACTCTTGTCAAATCGGTATCTAAGGTTGGGGATTGAGGGGCGAAACCCAGAAGGCTGGTGGTTTGGCTTAATTAGGCTCGTTGCTTTAAGCACGGATACCTCCCACCAATCTTGCCCCTACCTGGCCAATTAACTTGTGGTTAGATTCAGCAATATACCTCTTGTGGACAGTCTAACCAGTTAGGAGTCGTTTAGGTCTAAGGTTTACCCTAACTTAGGTTAGATTTATTTTTCTTTTTATTTGTTTGCTTATTTGTTTGTTTTTCTTTGTTTGTGTTTGATAGTTCCTGTGTGATATGGCTTATAACAATAATTTTTCAATTTTAATGGTAATCCATATTACACCCCGACCTCTTTTTCAGATATTACCAACCCGGCATATCATAACTTTAACCAATCAAGTGTGCCAGATTGGTCTTATCTGAATCAATATAACTCATGCCCCAAATCTTATGACCATAATTTTCAAAATAATTTCAACTCTTCGTAGAGTCAATGGGGATTCACCTCTCCCGAGTCTAATTTTCACAGAGTCAATGGGGATTTAACTCCCCCGAGTCCAGAGAGTTTACTCTCTGGATCTGGCCCCAGTTGACCTACCGGTGATCGGCCAGAGAGTAATGCTCTCTGAATCTTGCCTTTTACTCTCTGGATCTAGCCCCGGTCGACCGAGCGATCGACCGGCCAGAGAGCAATGCTCTCTGGATCTTGCCTCGGTCGACCGACAGGTCTAGACCTGGGTGCGATCGACTAGGCGATCGAACGGCAACCTCAACGGTCATAAATATGACCGTTGCCAATCTGGCCCCAACAACTAGTTTTTGACAGCCTTTATAAATTGGGGGTTTGGGCCAGTTTTGGTTAAGATTTTTGGGAGAGTTTTCTAGAGCTATTTTTTTTTATCTTCCACAGAAGTTTTTCAACAAGTTATTAGAGCTTTCATTTCCAAATCAAAAAGAGTTTTTCAAGAGTAAATCTCTTCATCTTATCAAAAGCTTTCTTGAGTTTTCCACCTTCAAATCTATCCAAGTTTTTCTCACACAAGCTTAAGTTATTCATTGCCATATCTATCTTATAGGAGCTTTGTTAGTGAAGAGTTATTTTTGTGATTAAGAAAAGTGATCACAAGTGTTTCACCCCTTGTATCGGAGAGTGTTGTAGAGGTGCGGTCTCGGCAAACTTGTGAGTTCGTATTATGCTGTTCTTGCGGGAGCAAGTGAGAGACTTGCGGGTTCAAGAGTTCTTGAGGGAGCTCGTTATAGGTGTTGCGGCACCGAGTTATCTTGCAGGATCGTTATAGTGAAAATCCTTTATAGTGTTGAAGGCGGGGACGTAGAGCAAGTGTGATCGAACCTCGAAATAATTCTCCCGTGTTTGCATTGCTCATCTCTCTCTTTCTCTCACTTGTGTTTATATATTTTGCATGCTTTTATTGCTTACATTTTTATATGCTTGATATACTTGTGCTTAATTGTTATATGCTTGGGATTATTTGCTCACACTTGTATTCAACCAAGAGAGTCATAGTGGCACCTTAACTCTTAATTTAGGGAATCTTGAGGAGATAGTCCAGAGCCCTTTACCAGAAATTCGATTACACTCTTGTGTTATACTTTGTGTGTTAGCATAATAGTTTTTAGTTTGCATAATTAATTTTAATTTCACATTAGTTTTGCTTTTGATTAGCTTGTCAGCTATTTGTTGACACTTTAAAAAAGACAAGATTCTTGACTGGCCTGAACAATGTCTAATTTGTTGACATTTACAAAAGACAAGTGATAGACAAGTTGACGACCAGTTCTGTACCCATCTCCGAGGGACAAAACAGCAACTTGGACTCTACTGATCCAGTGAAGCAGACAGTGAGCCTAGATTGTCTTTGAACAGATCTCAGCAGGTCGAAAATGCTAGGTTAGCTCAACACTTAGCATCACATGAGCCCAAAGGGATAGCCTCGCCTGAGAGGCTAAGATCGCCCAACTTCGCCTTGGATCCATTTAAAGCTCCATCAGTGAGCTAACTTACAGTTTCGCTTGAAGCACTCAGTTAACTCTGCAGAGAGTTAGCTTCGCTTGAAGCCACACATAACCGCGCAGAAGGATGTTCGGTAGCTTCACCACAGATGTTATCTAGCTCCGCTGAAGAGCTTTCTTCTGACTTCGCCAGATGCTTCTTCCAGCTCCGCTACGAGCTCGGCGCAGCAACTCCGTTGCGGGTCTTTCATGGTCAACCTTTGACCAATTAAATCTCCAGATGAGATTGATCGGGGCGGAACTAGCACTCAAAAATGTGTTTTATGTAAAATCGATGAAAAGCTCGAATGTGCTAATGTCCCTCGATACTTCCGTTATAGCATTGGCTTAACGGGTCGAATCCACAGGGAAGGGAAGCGATAGAAGCATTGACAGTTTCTATTCCCGTTATTTGTTAACACTTCTTCTTTGTTGAAAGAATGAAAAAGAAAGTGAAAAGAAAAGGAAAAGGAAATCCAGAATGTGGTAGGTGAGGAGAGCGATGAAAACGGCGATGTAAAAACAAAATAGAAAGTGATTTGGGGAAATGAATAGAAAGAAAATGGAACTAAGATGAACTAAGAAGGATGGTAAAAACACCGTTAGAAAAATGAGAAAAGAGTTTGGAAAACGATTTCTAAATCAAGCTAAAAGAAAACTCATGGCTACTAACTATTAAATGCTCCACTAACCATGCTAACCTCTTCGAGATAGTTGCCTCACAGTTTGATCCTTGGCCATCACAATCCTTGGCTCCAAGAGACGGTACAAAGTATGGCTCATGGATGGTTCATCACATTCAAAATATTGCATCAAGAACAAGCTAATACAAGCATCACTCATTACACTACTAGCATGAAATAAAAGAGCATGAAATAAAAGAGAGTTAGCTTGGTTAGCAAGTTAGATGTTAGAACCCATCATCTTTGGCCATCAATGGCTCTTGCAAGAACAAGGCCTTGTAGAGATAACCCGATTCATGTGGATTATCAAGTAAGTGGTTAGATGGTTAGTGGTTAGTAGTTAGATTGCCATGAGAAAAAAACTAGCAAGAAATCATGTAGAGGGTGAAGGAGATTACATTGGAAGAGAAAGGAGGCATCTTTACATAGATTGTCACTCTCTATTACATCAATCCCTTGCTTTCTCTCTCTAGAAATCACTCAGCCCTACTACAATGATCTAAGAAAAAGAAATGAAAAATACAAGAAATGAAGAACACTCACCTACACTACTCCTAAAATCTGCACCTACTCCTAAAAACGAAAACTACCCTCGGTTTGGGCCTCTGCAGGTCTATTTATAGGCCAAAGATCCTTCCAGAAGACGAGACGGGGCCACGCGTCGAAAATCGACGCGTGGCTCCACAGCTTTGCCGCGGAAACGTGACTATTGTCGTGTTTTCGCGGCAATAGCAGGGAGACAGGTCTCTGTATTTCGTCAGTTTGTTCCTCTGGCTGCGAGAATTGTCAGGGTATATCCCGTTTCTGGTATTTGCACCCGAATATTCGTCTGACAAGCGCAGGAGTCTAGGTTCAATGCATCTTCTAGAGAATCCTTTGCTTGGCCTCCAAGTAATGCGGGATTAATTACCCTTAATTGGGTCTAATTAAGCTCTTATTCCATCTTTGCCCTTGGACTTTGGATCTACCTGCAATAAAGACCAAAACACAGTTTAGATCGACAATTTATTCATAAAGTGGTGAGAGAATGCGACATAATAATGCAGAATTGTAGACTAATCACACCCCCACACTTATTCTTTTGCTCGTCCCGAGCAAACAAGAAAAAGAAAACTATACTGCAGATGTTATTACACCACTTTCGCAGGTGACGTGATTGCACTGAGCGTGTGCAACAAGCCGTTAAACCTCTAGGTTACCCTAGAGGAGGAGTGTTGTCTCCTGAGGGTTTTCAGCGGATTGCACCCACAAAATTCATAAAGAAAGAAGAAAAATGTTAGTATTTTGAAAACGCATTTTGAAAGAGAGACAAGTTTATGAAATATTTTTGCAAAAATATAAGCGATCTAAGGTCATAAGTCCACCAAAAATCATTCTTTCTTAAACTTAGTCTCCATGCAAGATCTTGTCTTCAATTAAGGTAAGAATTCAAAATTGGATTGAATATTTTATCTTTCATAAAACCTAGATAATATGCACTTTGTGATAGTGAAGATTTCTGGTATTTCAACTCTAACCATCAAGCCATTTATTTATATTATATATATATATATATATATATATATATATATATATATATATATATATATATATATATATATATATATATATATTTCTTCCCTTAGTTTTCTTAGGCTTTCTAGTTCACCCATGTAGCGAGCCTACAACCGATGACTCCCAAACCAGATGGTCCTAGGGCACCAGATGAGAAAACATCCCTCGGGTGTTAAGGACTCGAGTAAACAAGGCCACAAAACTAAAGGGGATTATTTGCTTCTTTTGACCACCGTTAGGCATGAATAATCATGCTTCTTGAGGCACAATTATCCAGCTTAATAAGTGATGTTTTATTTATATATATTCTCTTTTTTTTTATGGCATTTTTGGTCTTTATTTCTATCCCAAAAAATGTGTAAGTGTGAAGTGCATACTATCTAAGGCAAAAATTCAAGATAAAAATATCTCTCCAATTTATCTTACTTAGCCTATAATTTTAAACAAGATCCATTATTTCAACTAGGTTTAAGATGTCATAATTAAGGCTTTCTTAATTTCTAAGATCTTCTTAATTTTCTTAAAAATAGATGAAAACTTTGTCTCTTATTTCAAAAAGTTTTTAAAGAAAGAAAAAATTCCTATACAAAAGGGAAGATTTCTAAAAAGTGTAAAAGAAAGAAAATCTAAAAACTCTATGTTAGTAAACTCTCCCCCACACTTATCTCATGCATTGTCCTCAATGCATCGTGATGTATGTATGCATGAAACAAATAGAGAGGGAAGGAAAAATCACCTCAAGGTGGTGGTTCCGGTGGTGGTCTGATTGGTCCACGAAAGGCGGCCCAATCATTCTTGCGTGGAGTCCGGAGGAACCCACCAGAAACCTCCATGATACAACCCACTAGAAAGATGTATATATGCATGATTTTTATTAACAGTTTTACCCCATCTAATTTCCAAATTTTCAAAATAATTTCGGAGTCAAATATATCAACAACCTTGTCCCAGAATGGAATGATTGATTTGGACTCAGGAAGTACAGGAACTAATACCGACTCAGAAAAATGACATAAGTCAAGTAAAGGTTCGGGAGTCGAGATCGGTCCAGGAAGTGGGTCCAAATCAAGAAGTTGAAACTCAAGTCCACAATCATTTCCCCATGATGGAATGTGACTATCAAAGATTGGTGATTCAAGTTCAGGAATGACAGGTATGGGAATCAAAACTGACTCTAAAATGTTGCTCAAATTGGGTAAGAAAACAGGAGTCAATAGTGATTCAGGAATTTGAACTGGTTCACAAACTTGAGAATCAAAGTCACATTCCTCATTAAGTTCAATTCCACAAAAATGAGAACTTACCAATTTATCAAATGGACTTTCAAAAGTATGAAATTGGTCAAGTTCAATATGATCATCATAAGAGATTGGTGATTCAATTTCACAATGAACTGGCACTGGATCCAATACTGACTCGGGAAAAGGAGTGAAATCAGGTGAAGACACCGGAGTCATAATTGAATCAGGAAGTAGAATTGAATCATCAAGTGGAAGTTCAAGATCATATTCATGCTCAAGTTCAATTTCAGGAAAAGAATAACTTGCCAAAATGTCAATGGGATCCGAAGTTTGGACAAGTTCAGGTGGGTGTGCTGAAATTGAATCTTGATTTCCAAAACAATATGACTCTTTGGCTCGGACAGAATGGTTAGTGACATTAGAAATAGGATGAGAATGAAGAGTTTGGATCATCAAATCTATGTCACGGTTACGATCATTTTGAGCCCGAGTCATGATTTCAAGCATCTTTTTCTGGCTGATTGGTTCATCGTTTTGTTGAAGAGATGCAGTGTTGTTTTAGAATTGGTGGTGAAATTGTGAGTCCATCAGATTTTGTGATTGTTGTTTGGACTCACATAAAAGTTCCTTACTCATTTCCAAGGCAGATGGTTGTTCATTATGAGGGGTGGAATTGAGTAAGACTCTTGAAAATACTGTGGAATTAGAGAGGCCAATGTTTTCCGAAGTTGTTGCTCGGCCCTTTATAGATTGGCTTCTAAACTCTTTAGTAACTCAGATTTTTCTTCAATTGGTGGTTCAGAAAAAGGAGTATAGGAAGCACATTCGGGGAATGAATATTGTGGATAAGGTGAAAATGATGGACAAGGTGGACGTGGGGCACAAGGAGGTTGAAAATTTGACTCGGGGGACTTGAATCCCCATTGACTATGTGAAGAGTTGAAATTATTTCGGAAATTATAGTCATAAGAATGTGGGTATGGGTTGTATTGATTCGGATAAGGCCAACCCGGTGTACTTGGTTGGTGCATATTGTAAAATGCCGGTTAGAATTATCCGAATAGAATGGAGTCGGTGTGAAATATGGATTCATGTTCAGATTGAAAGAATTATTTTTGTTGAATGCCATTTCACAAACAATCACAAACAAAAAGAAAAAAATCAAACAACAAACAAAAAGAAAAGAAAAATCAAAACCAAGCCAATAGGAGGGTTGACCTAGACCTAGATGTAGATGTCCCTAGGGGCCAACGTCTATTCAAATTTTATTAGGGCTTGGGTTGTGTGAGTGGGGAGATGATTTTTGGGCTAAGGAAGGGTTATGAAATCCCACCTTCTCTTGTTTGGGTTTTGCCCTTAATTTCAATTCGTGCAAGTGTGCAATATAGACAAGAATATAACACAAAGCGATAAATCACCCACGTGTTTGTCCTATGCTATATGCAATGCCATATGTACATCTCCATCCAAATCACAACAACAGAACAAAATACAGTATATTGGAATTGAATTGACACGTGCCTAAATGCAAATGTCTAAACCGTTTTAAAAGCGTCCAAATACCGTATTTTAGTTCTTTTATTTATTATGGTGTGTAGGCAATCACAGCAAAAAGATAGCAGCACAAATCAACTAGCTATTACAAGATACACATCCCAGAACAAACAAGATACAACATTATTGCACAATGGCCGCGTTTGCGCGGCAGATGTCGCGATTTCGCGGCTTTTGTTTAGAAACTGGGGCCCTGCTTTCTAGAGCAAGGAGATGCAAAGCTAGCTTATGTTCTGCAATATTAAGCACCTGTAAATATTGCCCTGCACACCAAAACAGAGAAGACAATGTTAACAAAACGTGAAAACAAAACCATTCCCTTCCCCGGCAACGGCGCAAAAAATTTTGATCGGGGCGGAACTAGCACTCAAAAATGTGTTTTATGTAAAATCGATGAAAAGCTCGAATGTGCTAATGTACCCTCGATACTTCCGTTATAGCATTGGCTTAACGGGTCGAATCCACAGGGAAGGGAGGCGATAGAAGCATTGACAGTTTCTATTACCGTTATTTGTTAACACTTCTTCTTTGTTGAAAGAATGAAAAAGAAAGTGAAAAGAAAAGGAAAAGGAAATCCAGAATGTGGTAGGTGAGGAGAGCGATGAAAACGGCGATGTAAAAACAAAATAGAAAGTGATTTGGGGAAATGAATAGAAAAGAAAATAGAACTAAGATGAACTAAGAAGGATGGTAAAAACACCGTTAGAAAATGAGAAAAGAGTTTGGAAAACGATTTCTAAATCAAGCTAAAAGAAAACTCATGGCTACTAACTACTAAATGCTCCACTAATCATGCTAACCTCTTCGAGATAGTTGCCTCACATTTTGATCCTTGGCCATCACAATCCTTGGCTCCAAGAGACGGTACAAAGCATGGCTCATGGATGGTTCATCACATTCAAAACATTGCATCAAGAACAAGCTAATACAAGCATCACTCATTACACTACTAGCATGAAATAAAGAGCATGAAATAAAAGAGAGTTAGCTTGGTTAGCAAGTTAGCAAGTTAGATGTTAGAACCCATCATCTTTGGCCATCAATGGCTCTTGCAAGAACAAGGCCTTGTAGAGGCAACCCGATTCATGTGGATTATCAAGTAAGTGGTTAGATGGTTAGTGGTTAGTAGTTAGATTGCCATGAGAAGAAAAACTAGCAAGAAATCATGTAGAAGGTGAAGGAGATTACATTGGAGAGAAAGGAGGCATCTTTACATAGAGTGTCACTCTCTATTACATCAATCCCTTACTTTCTCTCTCTAGAAATCACTTAGCCTTACTACAATGATCTAAGAAAAGAAATGAAAAATACAAGAAATGAAGAACACTCACCTACACTACTCCTAAATCTGCACCTACTCCTAAAAACGAAAACTGCCCTCGGTTTGGGCCTCTGCAGGTCTATTTATAGGCCAAAGATCCTTCCAGAAGACGAGACGGGCCACGCGTCGAAAATCGACGCGTGGCTCCACAGCTTTGCCGCAGAAACGCGGCTATTGTCGCGTTTTTGCGGTAATAGCAGGGAGACAGGTCTCTGTATTTCGTCAGTTTGTTCCTCTGGCTGCGAGAATTGTCAGGGTATATCCCGTTTCTAGTATTTGCACCCGAATATTCGTCTGACAAGCGCAAGAGTCTAGGTTCAATGCATCTTCTAGAGAATCCTTTGCTTGGCCTCCAAGTAATGCGGGATTAATTACCCTTAATTGGGTCTAATTAAGCTTTTATTCCATCTTTGCCCTTAGACTTTGGATCTACCTGCAATAAAGACCAAAACACGGTTTAGATCGACAATTTATTCATAAAGCGGTGAGAGAATGCGAAATAATAATGCAGAACTGTAGACTAATCAGAGATCAAATCAATTCAAGATCAAGATCAAATCTAATCAAGATCAAATCTGAGATCAAATTTGGCAGTTGTTTGCTATAATCTCTTGACTCTTCTAAAACGAGTAAGAGGATCAGGGGAGATCTTCTAATTATATAGAAAGAATCAAAAGAGATCAGGAGACCGACCTACCTGCTACTTCTAGCTTCGCAGAAGCTGATTCTAGCCTCGCAGCAAGGCTACTTTCCAGATTTGAACAGATTTAACTCAATCTGTTTCCATATTTTCAATGGATAATTATACCTCTGCTCTCCTTATAAATAGCCCACTAGAGAGCACAGAGCACAGACATGCACACAAGAGGCGCATAAAACAGACACACAGAGAGAGAGGAGGCTAAACAGAGATCTATTCTCTAGCTTCTAAGAATTCAGAGAATTCAGAGAACTGATTCTCTAATCAGGGTGCTGATACCCTAATACCTTCCTCTCAAGGAATCTCCAGAACCAGGCGAGAAGGAATTCTCAAGTGGAGGCAGTTTGAGAAGTAACGAGAGGGTTCTACTAACCTTCTGTTCTCCGATTCCCCGAACCAAGCGAGAAGGGAATCTTATCGATCACATCATCAAAGGGACAAAGTGGTCGCGCGCTGACCAGACTTCTATCGGCACACTTCTCCAGAATCTCTGAGGAGATCTACTTGTAATCTTTTGTGTTACTTGTAATTTAGCTTATTGACACTTTTTTTGTAAGTTTTTCCCTTTGCAAAATCAATGAAAAATAAGATGGCGACTCCGCTGGGGAATGACTTCTCCACTGTTGAGAATCAAGTGTCGTAATGCGACGAACAGACCTTCGGGTCTATCTCTGAATTCAAGGAAGCCGTACGGCCAGAGCCCCCTGGCTAAGTCTTCAAAGCAAGTCTCCACAGAGACAGATGAGGCTCTTTGCGAGCCTACTACGGTCCCCTGGCACTATAAGCAACCAGGCCTGCAGTGCAAGCCTATCACTTTCGAGAACCTGGTCGTTCACTTCGATCAAGGAAAATTTGAAGAAGTCCTCTCTGGGGGTGGTCTAATGCTTCATGCACGGAAGCATAGAAAGGTCTCCATTGCCAAGGCCTCAGAACAGAAACCAGAAGTAGAATTCTGTCGACACCCCTCAGCTCGCGATGTGGCTAGTCAGGTTCCCTGCGAACCTAGGTCTCCTTTGCCAAAGCAGATGTGGAGGCCAAAGCAGAAGGCTCTGTATAAAGCCTCAGGCGTAACTACGCCACAAGTGTGTCTCTCTTGCGAAGAAAAAGGCAAGATGCCTGCCTGCTCCAACGAGGCTGTTAGCCGCGAAGTCACAACAGCGACCATACCTTCGCCTAATTCAAGAGCAGCAACCCCTCGCGCCAGCCTCGTTCTCATGAGCGAAGCTACTGTACCTCAGGGTACGCATGATGTTTATAGCCGCGAATCTGGAACCAAAGCATCACAGCGTACTTCGTTCCCCAGTTCTTCAAGCAAGCTAAGGGATTGTCCCTAAGTGCTGATACCGGTGCTTATGCAGCTTTAGCGCCCAAGGGCGTTTCCAAAACTTTTAACCACGAATTTAGAGCCAAAACACTATCTAAGGCTAATCATGTTCGCAGCAATATAGCGGATAAAGCACCATAGCATGCTTCGCTCTCCAGTTCATCAAGCGCTAAGCTCGCGCTTCGTAGCGGAGCTAAGGGATTATCCCTAAGTGTTGACAGCGGTGCTTATGCAGCTTCAACACCCAAGGACATTCCCAAGGTTCTTAGCCGCGAAGCTAGAGCTAAAGCACTATTTAGTGCTAATCCCCTTTGCAGTGATAAAAGAAGCAGGACATCGTCCTATGCGCAATCCAACAGAGCCTCTGTACTCAATCGTTTAGGCCCACTGGGTCCGGGAATTCTTGACAAGAAAACGGAAGTCAGAATCTTTCCAAACTTCTTCCTCCGGTTGTCAATAAGTGGGATGTCAGTTGGTGACAGTCTATGTAACGCCCCGATCCTAAAGATACGGAGTCGTTATGGCGACGCATATACACAAGGGAAATACCCCACGTATACGCGCTAAGCCTAAGTTGTAACCTGAACAAGCTATAATCTCAACCATGAAAATCACTGCAATATGACATATAAAAACTATACATGATAACAATATGAATGACTGAAAGAAAATGGCAGCTGAATGCAATACAGATAGAGTCATGGAGTAACAGGAATAAGGGAGAAATGAGGATACCAGAATGAAGAGAGGAAGACTGTGTCTAACTCCTCGCAAAGCGTACCGCCTCATCAAACACCTGCACATTAGAAACAATCGTCCAATAGCTGGACGTGCAAATCCAGGGTCGTCAGAACGCGACCATAATGAGTGTGTGTGTAAAGGGGAAACAGCTCGTGCAGAAGAAACCAGGTGCATATATAATAATAAGGACAACTGCAGATAGAAAGACTAAATAACACAATAAATAACTGAACAGTAATACATATGATGATATGAATACAGATAGCAGTCAAATGGCACAACTGTAAATATGCAATCAATGTCAAATAGGTATCCATCACATGTCACTAAACTGGTATCCAAGTCTGGTCATAAGTCTGGTCCTGGTTATAATCATGTGGTCCTAGTTACAATCATGTATACAGTCATGTGTCATAAGGCAGGGTAACCATTCAGGGTATAACACAATGTGTTCATTCAATTCATTCAATAACAATCAGTAATGTTCTACGTTATCTTTATCACTTTCCCACCGGCGTCCCACAACATCCGACAGTTCACCCTGGAGCCCGCACATCCAGTAGAACTCATTCGAACTCCGATATGCGGGTATCATTGTTCGAATAGGGAAAGAGAATCAAATAACATGCCTCCTAGGGGTTATCATCATACAAGTGCGTGTGGATGCTAATAGGCACTGAGAATGCAATATCACGCTAACACCAGGCGTCACGTACAATAGATAGCCCTACAGATTCAAGAGGTGGCCCCCACAGATTCAAGAGGTGGCCCCCACCATGTGTATGGTGTGGCACTTTGCTCCGTGTGGCACTTTGCTCTGAGGGAAACAGGATTTTAGAGGTGGCCCCCGTGGATTCAAGAGGTGGCCCCCACCATGTGTATGGTGTGGCACTTTGCTCCACGTGGCACTTAGTTCCTTTCAAGATCCGCCGGACGCTAGCACGATTGTGGGATACATCCTCGTCAATCCCGACACCAGGCGGCAAACCGCCGGACGCCGGTTTGACTGTGCTATTAACAGGTCAACAGTACATGGGACATGGATACAGGGGGTACGGGAGTACTAGATGTCAAGTAACAGTGATACAGTCATATGTCAAGGTCCAGTGAAAGGTGTCTAGTGTACAGTCAGTGAGGTAATGCCATCAATAACAATCAATACCTTATGCCATTTCAATTACTGGGATGCTACTGGACAGTAATAATATCAGTACAGTAATGATCAATCAGTAATCGTATACACGGTGAACAATATCAGTAACAGTAACAGTAACAGTAACAGTAACCGTGTATACGATGAACAATAGGACTGTACCGTGGTTACGGTCAAACAATCATTTCCCAGTAACTTTCAATAACATGGATATAATAACAGTAACAGTCTAGACACTGATCCTCGAGTCACCAATAACAGATATCAAATAGTAAAAGCTATCAAACTCTGAATATATATAAAATCACCGATATCGCTAAATTCACTCTCACAATAATTCCATCCATAACACTGAGTAACCCAGTCTCTAACATCATAACAAGTCCATAACAATATCTGAATGAGTCATCACCAATAAAAGAATATCAAGTCTGAAAAGTCCTCTACATGAAATATACCAACTCATCTTAATGCATATCAGGTTTAACCATAAAGAATGTAAATCTAAAATCATCTATAACACAAGTTCAGTCCAACTCTGAAATGAGTTCATGTATCAATCCAATCGTCATAATCTTTTAGTAAGGTAAGGTCACATCCAATGTATCCTCGATCAACTACAATATAGAATAGTTACTACTGATACTTAACATCAACGACATATCATCTGATAGTTCTCATATACCCAACTATAGATCCAAATCATCACCACCAATTCATAATCCTAATAGTTCTATAATCATCTAGTTCCATTACAAGTCTAGAAATCTGATATAATAATTGTTGTTCCATCATATCACAATATCCAATGCCAATTTTCTCACCCTAACATACAACTCTAATTTATAAGTATTCACAATTCCTCAAGGGTTCACATTTCTATTAAGATCAAATATGATATCCCAATATTCGGTATCACCACGTATACGTGCATCTAAGCTCTATTAGATCAAGTCATTACCACTAATATCCATCTCAATCACCCTCATGCTACATCTTATTATGTCTACAACAATACTCTAGATATACATAGGACAAACATGGGGGTTCTAACATGTATCAATAATCATGCATATTATATCTCTGTACATCCAACAAGTAAAATAATGGGAGATGACCGTCCACTTTCATGCTCGGCAATCTCCACACATAAACATGTAATCTAAGTATTCTACTCAACAATTTCATCAAATATAAAGTAATAGTTGCGATCACTTAATAAATAAAGAGAGAGAGAGAAAGAGGGAGAGAGACACTCACATCGGGGAATCTGGCCGTTACTGGGCGAGTCACTGTCGCGGTTGCTGTGATGCTGCTATTCACTGTCGGACTGCATGGGAGGGTGGCCAGGGTGCTGGAGAAGGCCACCGTGCCGGTCTCTGATGATGACCTAGCGTGGATCAGGAGAACGACCTGCTCGCCCGTCATGTGCGCTGGTTCTGGATTGCCGTGCTGTCGCTCTCCTTCCTGGGCTGCTGGTCCGGATCTCATCAAACAAATCCAAAATGCTGTAACATGTAACCGAACATACCAATAAATATAAATACATGCTAAACACTCACACATGCATACGGACACATACGTGTACACCCACGTACACATACGTATACAAGTATACACAACAATACATGTATATAAACATGCCTACATATTATATACTTACATATATACTAATGCATAATTACCCATATACCTATATACATTAATTTAATACAAACATATCCAATTTAATTAAATCCCATTTATTAATCACTAAATATTCACATAAATGATTAAAGAATAAATTCATGCATAATTATATACCATGAATAAATATCTAAATTAATAAATATCTATTATTAACTATAAATACCTATACATATTAAATAATTATTAACATACATGCATTCAAATACCAAGGCACTCACGCACACACACACAAACATACACACTTATCAACTTCCCAATTATTACACAAATGCCATAATACATGTAAATAAAGCTAACCTCGGGGCATCTTGCGGCGCACCGATGGAGGCTCCGACGGAGGCGTGCGGGGTCGCGGAGGGTGTCGTTGGATAGAGCAACTTACCGTGAAGGGCGTGGGGTGCGTTCGCGCTCGCCGACGTCGATCAACGGCATCCCGCGGAGAGCCCGAAAATGGTTCGGAGTAGGATTTTGCCGCACACAACCAAGCACAAAAATACATGAATTCAAATGTGTTTGACATAGTTACATGCCTATAAACATTAACAAATAAAATATAGAATGTGGGAGGGAAAGAAACCTTACCAACAAAATAATTCTCTCGGCCAAGATGCGCACAAGTACAAGAGACGTGTGCTGTGGCCGATCATCTCCCATCGAACAAGAGCTCCGGCATTACCTTATCAAAAGAAGCCAAATTGGATCAATGCTCATGCAGCTGTGTCTATACCCACCTCCTCTTCATATGATTTGTTTCTTTCTCCCGGTTCCTTGTATTATTGGCAGCATCCCCAAAGGTTTATGCCACTTATATATGTCTTCCCCAACCAATCAAAAATCACTCACACCTGCATCATCAAGATAAAGTGAAAGGAAGCTCACCCAGTATGGAGACTCACGGCCAATAGATGTGGCCTGGTGAGGAGGAGGCGGTCTGGAGAGTTGGGTGGCGACCTGGTGGCGCTCGGCTGCGGGCTAGCGAGGAGGGGATCCGGTCACGGGCTTGGGCTGGTGTTGCTGCAGATGAAAGGGGGGCGGCAGGCGAGGGAGGTTGTGCGGCTGATGGGGCGCTGCTGGGGGTGCTGTTGATGGGGTGCTCGGCCAACCCCTGGAGGAGGCGCTGGATCTATAGGGGGTGCGGCGGCTGGAGGAGATGGGATTAGTTAGATTTAGGTTTTGGTTTTAAGGGTTGGGATTAGAAGTTAGGATTTATTTATAGGATGGGTTATTGGGTTTTGGGAGAATAACTCAAATAATAATAAATAGAAATAACTATAATAATATTAATAATCAATAGTGACACCAAAAATAGTAGGCAAAATACTAAGAAAGGTAATTAGTCATCACCACAGAAATAAATACAAATAAATGCTAATAACTCTATACTAATAATAACAGGTAATAATAGTAATCCTAATTAATATAATAATGACAATAATAATAGCAGCACTAAATAGAATAAATAATAACCTTAATGAAATAATGAGAATAATAATTAAGTTAACAATTAATAATAATAATGGCAAACATAAAATATCAAATTACCAATTATTATCTCAAAAGAATTTCCATACTTAACAATAATAATCTCAGGAAAATAATAAATCAACTTGATTCATTAAAATACTCGGTAAATAAAAATAAATAAATACCTAAAGAAAATAAAATACAGTACTATTAGGTTAGGGATATTACATTCTACCCACCTTAATAAAAATTTCGTCCTCGAAATTCACATAAGGTAGGGAATGGTAAAAATCAAAAATCAAGAGAGAACACAACAATCTTCTACATCGCCTCTTTGGGACACCACGATTCCGCTGCGCGCTCTGATCTCTGCTACCAGCTTCAACATGGAGTAAGCGATCTCAAGAGATAGAATCAGGAGGAATAGAATAGAAAGGAAGGATGAAATCAAGATGGAAATCCAAATCACTCTAATTGAAGTGTTGGAATCATGAATATCAACAGATCAAGAATAGAATTTCAAAGGGAGGACGATCAATTTCCAAATGGAGTCAATATTATCACGTGAATAGTATATGTATATTGCAGTGTCAATATAACTGTGTCAGGTTACAGGTAGGAACTAGGTTCTCTTTTATGTCGAACCTAGGCTCTGATACCACTCTGTAACGCCCCAATCCTAAAGATACGGAGTCGTTATGGCGACGCATATACGCAAGGGAAATACCCCACGTATACGCGCTAAGCCTAAGTTGTAACCTGAACAAGCTATAATCTCAACCATGAAAATCACTGCAATATGACATATAAAAACTATACATGATAACAATATGAATGACTGAAAGAAAATGGCAGCTGAATGCAATACAGATAGAGTCATGGAGTAACAGGAATAAGGGAGAAATGAGGATACCAGAATGAAGAGAGGAAGACTGTGTCTAACTCCTCGCAAAGCGTACCGCCTCATCAAACACCTGCACATTAGAAACATCGTCCAATAGCTGGACGTGCAAATCCAGGGTCGTCAGAACGCGACCATAATGAGTGTGTGTGTAAAGGGGAAACAGCTCGTGCAGAAGAAACCAGGTGCATATATAATAATAAGGACAACTGCAGATAGAAAGACTAAATAACACAATAAATAACTGAACAGTAATACATATGATGATATGAATACAGATAGCAGTCAAATGGCACAACTGTAAATATGCAATCAATGTCAAATAGGTATCCATCACATGTCACTAAACTGGTATCCAAGTCTGGTCATAAGTCTGGTCCTGGTTATAATCATGTGGTCCTAGTTACAATCATGTATACAGTCATGTGTCATAAGACAGGGTAACCATTCAGGGTATAACACAATGTGTTCATTCAATTCATTCAATAACAATCAGTAATGTTCTACGTTATCTTTATCACTTTCCCACCGGCGTCCCACAACATCCGACAGTTCACCCTGGAGCCCGCACATCCAGTAGAACTCATTCGAACTCCGATATGCGGGTATCATTGTTCGAATAGGGAAAGAGAATCAAATAACATGCCTCCTAGGGGTTATCATCATACAAGTGCGTGTGGATGCTAATAGGCACTGAGAATGCAATATCACGCTAACACCAGGCGTCACGTACAATAGATAGCCCTACAGATTCAAGAGGTGGCCCCCACAGATTCAAGAGGTGGCCCCACCATGTGTATGGTGTGGCACTTTGCTCCGTGTGGCACTTTGCTCTGAGGGAAACAGGATTTTAGAGGTGGCCCCCGTGGATTCAAGAGGTGGCCCCCACCATGTGTATGGTGTGGCACTTTGCTCCACGTGGCACTTAGTTCCTTTCAAGATCCGCCGGACGCTAGCACGATTGTGGGATACATCCTCGTCAATCCCGACACCAGGCGGCAAACCGCCGGACGCCGGTTTGACTTGCTATTAACAGGTCAACAGTACATGGGACATGGATACAGGGGGTACGGGAGTACTAGATGTCAAGTAACAGTGATACAGTCATATGTCAAGGTCCAGTGAAAGGTGTCTAGTGTACAGTCAGTGAGGTAATGCCATCAATAACATCAATACCTTATGCCATTTCAATTACTGGGATGCTACTGGACAGTAATAATATCAGTACAGTAATGATCAATCAGTAATCGTATACACGGTGAACAATATCAGTAACAGTAACAGTAACAGTAACAGTAACCGTGTATACGATGAACAATAGGACTGTACCGTGGTTACGGTCAAACAATCATTTCCCAGTAACTTTCAATAACATGGATATAATAACAGTAACAGTCTAGACACTGATCCTCGAGTCACCAATAACAGATATCAAATAGTAAAAGCTATCAAACTCTGAATATATATAAAATCACCGATATCGCTAAATTCACTCTCACAATAATTCCATCCATAACACTGAGTAACCCAGTCTCTAACATCATAACAAGTCCATAACAATATCTGAATGAGTCATCACCAATAAAAGAATATCAAGTCTGAAAAGTCCTCTACATGAAATATACCAACTCATCTTAATGCATATCAGGTTTAACCATAAAGAATGTAAATCTAAAATCATCTATAACACAAGTTCAGTTCAACTCTGAAATGAGTTCATGTATCAATCCAATCGTCATAATCTTTTAGTAAGGTAAGGTCACATCCAATGTATCCTCGATCAACTACAATATAGAATAGTTACTACTGATACTTAACATCAACGACATATCATCTGATAGTTCTCATATACCCAACTATAGATCCAAATCATCACCACCAATTCATAATCCTAATAGTTCTATAATCATCTAGTTCCATTACAAGTCTAGAAATCTGATATAATAATTGTTGTTCCATCATATCACAATATCCAATGCCAATTTTCTCACCCTAACATACAACTCTAATTTATAAGTATTCACAATTCCTCAAGGGTTCACATTTCTATTAAGATCAAACATGATATCCCAATATTCGGTATCACCACGTATACGTGCATCTAAGCTCTATTAGATCAAGTCATTACCACTAATATCCATCTCAATCACCCTCATGCTACATCTTATTATGTCTACAACAATACTCTAGATATACATAGGACAAACATGGGGGTTCTAACATGTATCAATAATCATGCATATTATATCTCTGTACATCCAACAAGTAAAATAAATGGGAGATGACCGTCCACTTTCATGCTCGGCAATCTCCACACATAAACATGTAATCTAAGTATTCTACTCAACAATTTCATCAAATATAAAGTAATAGTTGCGATCACTTAATAAATAAAGAGAGAGAGAGAAAGAGGGAGAGAGACACTCACATCGGGGAATCTGGCCGTTACTGGGCGAGTCACTGTCGCGGTTGCTGTGATGCTGCTATTCACTGTCGGACTGCATGGGAGGGTGGCCAGGGTGCTGGAGAAGGCCACCGTGCCGGTCTCTGATGATGACCTAGCGTGGATCAGGAGAACGACCTGCTCGCCCGTCATGTGCGCTGGTTCTGGATTGCCGTGCTGTCGCTCTCCTTCCTGGGCTGCTGGTCCGGATCTCATCAAACAAATCCAAAATGCTGTAACATGTAACCGAACATACCAATAAATATAAATACATGCTAAACACTCACACATGCATACGGACACATACGTGTACACCCACGTACACATACGTATACAAGTATACACAACAATACATGTATATAAACATGCCTACATATTATATACTTACATATATACTAATGCATAATTACCCATATACCTATATACATTAATTTAATACAAACATATCCAATTTAATTAAATCCCATTTATTAATCACTAAATATTCACATAAATGATTAAAGAATAAATTCATGCATAATTATATACCATGAATAAATATCTAAATTAATAAATATCTATTATTAACTATAAATACCTATACATATTAAATAATTATTAACATACATGCATTCAAATACCAAGGCACTCACGCACACACACACAAACATACACACTTATCAACTTCCCAATTATTACACAAATGCCATAATACATGTAAATAAAGCTAACCTCGGGGCATCTTGCGGCGCACCGATGGAGGCTCCGACGGAGGCGTGCGGGGTCGCGGAGGGTGTCGTTGGATAGAGCAACTTACCGTGAAGGGCGTGGGGTGCGTTCGCGCTCGCCGACGTCGATCAACGGCATCCCGCGGAGAGCCCGAAAATGGTTCGGAGTAGGATTTTGCCGCACACAACCAAGCACAAAAATACATGAATTCAAATGTGTTTGACATAGTTACATGCCTATAAACATTAACAAATAAAATATAGAATGTGGGAGGGAAAGAAACCTTACCAACAAAATAATTCTCTCGGCCAAGATGCGCACAAGTACAAGAGACGTGTGCTGTGGCCGATCATCTCCCATCGAACAAGAGCTCCGGCATTACCTTATCAAAAGAAGCCAAATTGGATCAATGCTCATGCAGCTGTGTCTATACCCACCTCCTCTTCATATGATTTGTTTCTTTCTCCCGGTTCCTTGTATTATTGGCAGCATCCCCAAAGGTTTATGCCACTTATATATGTCTTCCCCAACCAATCAAAAATCACTCACAACCTGCATCATCAAGATAAAGTGAAAGGAAGCTCACCCAGTATGGAGACTCACGGCCAATAGATGTGGCCTGGTGAGGAGGAGGCGGTCTGGAGAGTTGGGTGGCGACCTGGTGGCGCTCGGCTGCGGGCTAGCGAGGAGGGGATCCGGTCACGGGCTGGGCTGGTGTTGCTGCAGATGAAAGGGGGGCGGCAGGCGAGGGGAGGTTGTGCGGCTGATGGGGCGCTGCTGGGGGTGCTGTTGATGGGGTGCTCGGCCAACCCCTGGAGGAGGCGCTGGATCTATAGGGGGTGCGGCGGCTGGAGGAGATGGGATTAGTTAGATTTAGGTTTTGGTTTTAAGGGTTGGGATTAGAAGTTAGGATTTATTTATAGGATGGGTTATTGGGTTTTGGGAGAATAACTCAAATATAATAAATAGAAATAACTATAATAATATTAATAATCAATAGTGACACCAAAAATAGTAGGCAAAATACTAAGAAAGGTAATTAGTCATCACCACAGAAATAAATACAAATAAATGCTAATAACTCTATACTAATAATAACAGGTAATAATAGTAATCCTAATTAATAATAATAATGACAATAATAATAGCAGCACTAAATAGAATAAATAATAACCTTAATGAAATAATGAGAATAATAATTAAGTTAACAATTAATAATAATAATGGCAAACATAAAATATCAAATTACCAATTATTATCTCAAAAGAATTTCCATACTTAACAATAATAATCTCAGGAAAATAATAAATCAACTTGATTCATTAAAATACTCGGTAAATAAAAATAAATAAATACCTAAAGAAAATAAAATACAGTACTATTAGGTTAGGGATATTACATTCTACCCACCTTAATAAAAATTTCGTCCTCGAAATTCACATAAGGTAGGGAATGGTAAAAATCAAAATCAAGAGAGAACACAACAATCTTCTACATCGCCTCTTTGGGACACCACGATTCCGCTGCGCGCTCTGATCTCTGCTACCAGCTTCAACATGGAGTAAGCGATCTCAAGAGATAGAATCAGGAGGAATAGAATAGAAAGGAAGGATGAAATCAAGATGGAAATCCAAATCACTCTAATTGAAGTGTTGGAATCATGAATATCAACAGATCAAGAATAGAATTTCAAAGGGAGGACGATCAATTTCCAAATGGAGTCAATATTATCACGTGAATAGTATATGTATATTGCAGTGTCAATATAACTGTGTCAGGTTACAGGTAGGAACTAGGTTCTCTTTTATGTCGAACATAGGCTCTGATACCACTCTGTAACGCCCCAATCCTAAAGATACGGAGTCGTTATGGCGACGCATATACGCAAGGGAAATACCCCACGTATACGCGCTAAGCCTAAGTTGTAACCTGAACAAGCTATAATCTCAACCATGAAAATCACTGCAATATGACATATAAAAACTATACATGATAACAATATGAATGACTGAAAGAAAATGGCAGCTGAATGCAATACAGATAGAGTCATGGAGTAACAGGAATAAGGGAGAAATGAGGATACCAGAATGAAGAGAGGAAGACTGTGTCTAACTCCTCGCAAAGCGTACCGCCTCATCAAACACCTGCACATTAGAAACAATCGTCCAATAGCTGGACGTGCAAATCCAGGGTCGTCAGAACGCGACCATAATGAGTGTGTGTGTAAAGGGGAAACAGCTCGTGCAGAAGAAACCAGGTGCATATATAATAATAAGGACAACTGCAGATAGAAAGACTAAATAACACAATAAATAACTGAACAGTAATACATATGATGATATGAATACAGATAGCAGTCAAATGGCACAACTGTAAATATGCAATCAATGTCAAATAGGTATCCATCACATGTCACTAAACTGGTATCCAAGTCTGGTCATAAGTCTGGTCCTGGTTATAATCATGTGGTCCTAGTTACAATCATGTATACAGTCATGTGTCATAAGGCAGGGTAACCATTCAGGGTATAACACAATGTGTTCATTCAATTCATTCAATAACAATCAGTAATGTTCTACGTTATCTTTATCACTTTCCCACCGGCGTCCCACAACATCCGACAGTTCACCCTGGAGCCCGCACATCCAGTAGAACTCATTCGAACTCCGATATGCGGGTATCATTGTTCGAATAGGGAAAGAGAATCAAATAACATGCCTCCTAGGGGTTATCATCATACAGTGCGTGTGGATGCTAATAGGCACTGAGAATGCAATATCACGCTAACACCAGGCGTCACGTACAATAGATAGCCCTACAGATTCAAGAGGTGGCCCCCACAGATTCAAGAGGTGGCCCCCACCATGTGTATGGTGTGGCACTTTGCTCCGTGTGGCACTTTGCTCTGAGGGAAACAGGATTTTAGAGGTGGCCCCCGTGGATTCAAGAGGTGGCCCCCACCATGTGTATGGTGTGGCACTTTGCTCCACGTGGCACTTAGTTCCTTTCAAGATCCGCCGGACGCTAGCACGATTGTGGGATACATCCTCGTCAATCCCGACACCAGGCGGCAAACCGCCGGACGCCGGTTTGACTTGCTATTAACAGGTCAACAGTACATGGGACATGGATACAGGGGGTACGGGAGTACTAGATGTCAAGTAACAGTGATACAGTCATATGTCAAGGTCCAGTGAAAGGTGTCTAGTGTACAGTCAGTGAGGTAATGCCATCAATAACAATCAATACCTTATGCCATTTCAATTACTGGGATGCTACTGGACAGTAATAATATCAGTACAGTAATGATCAATCAGTAATCGTATACACGGTGAACAATATCAGTAACAGTAACAGTAACCGTGTATACGATGAACAATAGGACTGTACCGTGGTTACGGTCAAACAATCATTTCCCAGTAACTTTCAATAACATGGATATAATAACAGTAACAGTCTAGACACTGATCCTCGAGTCACCAATAACAGATATCAAATAGTAAAAGCTATCAAACTCTGAATATATATAAAATCACCGATATCGCTAAATTCACTCTCACAATAATTCCATCCATAACACTGAGTAACCCAGTCTCTAACATCATAACAAGTCCATAACAATATCTGAATGAGTCATCACCAATAAAAGAATATCAAGTCTGAAAAGTCCTCTACATGAAATATACCAACTCATCTTAATGCATATCAGGTTTAACCATAAAGAATGTAAATCTAAAATCATCTATAACACAAGTTCAGTTCAACTCTGAAATGAGTTCATGTATCAATCCAATCGTCATAATCTTTTAGTAAGGTAAGGTCACATCCAATGTATCCTCGATCAACTACAATATAGAATAGTTACTACTGATACTTAACATCAACGACATATCATCTGATAGTTCTCATATACCCAACTATAGATCCAAATCATCACCACCAATTCATAATCCTAATAGTTCTATAATCATCTAGTTCCATTACAAGTCTAGAAATCTGATATAATAATTGTTGTTCCATCATATCACAATATCCAATGCCAATTTTCTCACCCTAACATACAACTCTAATTTATAAGTATTCACAATTCCTCAAGGGTTCACATTTCTATTAAGATCAAACATGATATCCCAATATTCGGTATCACCACGTATACGTGCATCTAAGCTCTATTAGATCAAGTCATTACCACTAATATCCATCTCAATCACCCTCATGCTACATCTTATTATGTCTACAACAATACTCTAGATATACATAGGACAAACATGGGGGTTCTAACATGTATCAATAATCATGCATATTATATCTCTGTACATCCAACAAGTAAAATAAATGGGAGATGACCGTCCACTTTCATGCTCGGCAATCTCCACACATAAACATGTAATCTAAGTATTCTACTCAACAATTTCATCAAATATAAAGTAATAGTTGCGATCACTTAATAAATAAAGAGAGAGAGAGAAAGAGGGAGAGAGACACTCACATCGGGGAATCTGGCCGTTACTGGGCGAGTCACTGTCGCGGTTGCTGTGATGCTGCTATTCACTGTCGGACTGCATGGGAGGGTGGCCAGGGTGCTGGAGAAGGCCACCGTGCCGGTCTCTGATGATGACCTAGCGTGGATCAGGAGAACGACCTGCTCGCCCGTCATGTGCGCTGGTTCTGGATTGCCGTGCTGTCGCTCTCCTTCCTGGGCTGCTGGTCCGGATCTCATCAAACAAATCCAAAATGCTGTAACATGTAACCGAACATATCAATAAATATAAATACATGCTAAACACTCACACATGCATACGGACACATACGTGTACACCCACGTACACATACGTATACAAGTATACACAACAATACATGTATATAAACATGCCTACATATTATATACTTACATATATACTAATGCATAATTACCCATATACCTATATACATTAATTTAATACAAACATATCCAATTTAATTAAATCCCATTTATTAATCACTAAATATTCACATAAATGATTAAAGAATAAATTCATGCATAATTATATACCATGAATAAATATCTAAATTAATAAATATCTATTATTAACTATAAATACCTATACATATTAAATAATTATTAACATACATGCATTCAAATACCAAGGCACTCACGCACACACACACAAACATACACACTTATCAACTTCCCAATTATTACACAAATGCCATAATACATGTAAATAAAGCTAACCTCGGGCATCTTGCGGCGCACCGATGGAGGCTCCGACGGAGGCGTGCGGGGTCGCGGAGGGTGTCGTTGGATAGAGCAACTTACCGTGAAGGGCGTGGGGTGCGTTCGCGCTCGCCGACGTCGATCAACGGCATCCCGCGGAGAGCCCGAAAATGGTTCGGAGTAGGATTTTGCCGCACACAACCAAGCACAAAAATACATGAATTCAAATGTGTTTGACATAGTTACATGCCTATAAACATTAACAAATAAAATATAGAATGTGGGAGGGAAAGAAACCTTACCAACAAAATAATTCTCTCGGCCAAGATGCGCACAAGTACAAGAGACGTGTGCTGTGGCCGATCATCTCCCATCGAACAAGAGCTCCGGCATTACCTTATCAAAAGAAGCCAAATTGGATCAATGCTCATGCAGCTGTGTCTATACCCACCTCCTCTTCATATGATTTGTTTCTTTCTCCCGGTTCCTTGTATTATTGGCAGCATCCCAAAGGTTTATGCCACTTATATATGTCTTCCCCAACCAATCAAAAATCACTCACACCTGCATCATCAAGATAAAGTGAAAGGAAGCTCACCCAGTATGGAGACTCACGGCCAATAGATGTGGCCTGGTGAGGAGGAGGCGGTCTGGAGAGTTGGGTGGCGACCTGGTGGCGCTCGGCTGCGGGCTAGCGAGGAGGGGATCCGGTCACGGGCTGGGCTGGTGTTGCTGCAGATGAAAGGGGGGCGGCAGGCGAGGGGAGGTTGTGCGGCTGATGGGGCGCTGCTGGGGGTGCTGTTGATGGGGTGCTCGGCCAACCCCTGGAGGAGGCGCTGGATCTATAGGGGGTGCGGCGGCTGGAGGAGATGGGATTAGTTAGATTTAGGTTTTGGTTTTAAGGGTTGGGATTAGAAGTTAGGATTTATTTATAGGATGGGTTATTGGGTTTTGGAGAATAACTCAAATAATAATAAATAGAAATAACTATAATAATATTAATAATCAATAGTGACACCAAAAATAGTAGGCAAAATACTAAGAAAGGTAATTAGTCATCACCACAGAAATAAATACAAATAAATGCCAATAACTCTATACTAATAATAACAGGTAATAATAGTAATCCTAATTAATAATAATAATGACAATAATAATAGCAGCACTAAATAGAATAAATAATAACCTTAATGAAATATGAGAATAATAATTAAGTTAACAATTAATAATAATAATGGCAAACATAAAATATCAAATTACCAATTATTATCTCAAAAGAATTTCCATACTTAACAATAATAATCTCAGGAAAATAATAAATCAACTTGATTCATTAAAATACTCGGTAAATAAAAATAAATAAATACCTAAAGAAAATAAAATACAGTACTATTAGGTTAGGGATATTACAGTCTACTCAGTCCATTGCCGGCTAGGACCAATCCCCGCCACTCCTCCAGGCCGACGATCAGTTTTTGATCGACTGTCGGTGCATGCTCCAGTGAAGTATCGTAAAAGGAGCATATCGCGAGATTTACCCTCTGCATCCGTTAACATGACCAGAAGAGGACGAGAGCTACACAGGGGTAGACGAGCGTCCCACGACACTCCCTACGGCTCCCCAGATCCAGATTATAGCCCAGGTTTGGGCGAAGTCTTGGTACATGAAGAAGGTGTCTTCCGCAACACCAGATCTAGGGTTGCAATACCCTACAGTTATGAACAACCATCTTCCTCAACTGCAGTAGCCTCACCAGAACCAAGGAGAGAATCAGTCCAATGGTCTGATGAAGAGGATGAAGACAGTGGGTATGCCTCTTCGGTGATAGTCAGCTCAGTGCGAACAGGCAAGAGTATCAGCGAATATGGCTGATAACGGTAATGATGACCTTCGTCGACACTTGGAAGCTCAGGAGCAAACTTCCAAGACCCAGCAAGAAGCTTTGGACAACATCCAACAGATGCTCGCTCAACTCCTCAATAACCGGAATAATAATGACACCGGGAGTAACCATGATGAGGAAGAACATCTTAGTAATGAACAACCAAGGACGGAAAAGTCGAAGGAGGGTTCTTCTTTGGACGCTGAAGTCCTTAAAGGCATCCAAGCCCAAATTGCATCCCTGGCTCAGAGGGATGAATTAAAGAAAGTAGGGGCAGTCCGTCCTTACCCGCTAGAGTGGGATTCAGTACCATACCCACCAAAATTCAAATCGCCGACGTTACACACGTACGATGGTAAAAGCTTGCCAAACCAGCACATCTACTATTTTCGATCTCAGACCGGTAATGTTATAGACAATGATGCTATCATGGCTAGGCTGTTCATTGGCACCTTAAAGGAGGTAGCATTTGACTGGTTCCGAAGTCTCTCTCCAGGCTCCGTCAATTCCTGGATTGACCTGGAAACCCGATTCCTCTCTCGTTTCTATAAGGACAATACCGAGGTAACCATGGACAAGCTCCTCTCCACCGTACAGAAGAAGGGCGAATCTGTCCGTGACTACATTGAGCAGTTCAGAAACTTGTCTTTGATGTGCCCGCAGGGATGCCATTACCCATGCTCTTACAGACGTGCAGGCACAACTTCTTAGACCAAGTAGAGGTTCGCAGGGGGCTGTCAAAGCCCATACCTGGAAAGAACTGGTCGAGCAAGCTGAGATAGCCGAGAAGTCGGCTAAAAAGTTTGAACCATCCATCCCTAAAAGCAAATGGGATGAATAATAAAGGACGTAGCGATATGGCGCAGTCTTCTCAAGCCAAAGGGAAAGAGACTATGTCCGTTGACTTGTCAGGGGATGTTCAGTCGAAGGTCAAGAAGAGCGGCTTCAATAATCAGGAGTCTAAGTTTTCTCCGAAACAGTACTCCTTCAAAGACGATCAGGTGGCCACAATATTCCATTTACTCCACAAAGGGAATAAATTGAAGCTGCCAGATGCTCGACGTCCCAATGAAATAGGACGCACGAAGATCCTAAATACTGCCTCTTCCACAGGATGATTCACCATCCTACCGACAAGTGCTTTGTCCTCAAGGACAGAATTCAAACTTTGATCGACGCCAGAGTCCTGACACTAAAGTCAGAACAAAAGAAAGTCGCTGCAAATATGGTGACCCTTGAGCTCGGCAAAACCCCAAAGGTCACAGTTCCTAACGGGACTTATCCAGTCCCTGTGCCACGGCTGGAAGTCAAACATCCTGCAGCTAAAACTCAAGATAATAAGGGTCTTGTTCCCTTGACACTGGAGACAGGGGAAATTATGTGGATACACCAAGACCTTGTCCAAGACGAACAATGGGATTTAAAGAAGTCCAAGTCGAAGGGTAAATCTTGCAATGTCATCTCCATTTTGCCAGATGATGACAATCTTACATCAGCTTCTCTCAGTGATTCTGAAGGGGAAAAGCACGCTTGCACGATGCAGGCTAATGTACCTCGCCCGACGGGTACTCGATCCGAAAAATCATACTTAAAACAATATGAGAAAGCTACTGACGAGACACAACAGCAAACGACATCAATACAAGTACCAGCATCTACTTCGGTTCCAACCAAGGAAAAGGAGAAGCCTAAGGAAGTCCGGTTCGATCATGTCCTAAAGAAGCCTTCAGGCCCAGGGCTAAACGCGCCCTTTCGTTTTGACATATTGGCCCAGCTGGCTAATATCCCCGTTCGTATTATCATACACGAGCTCCTTCGTCTCTCAAAAGAGACAAGAGAAGCACTCAGAGATGCACTGGCTAATTCAGAATCATTCTTGACGTATATGCTAGAAATCCCTAAAGATGACGCTCAGTCTTCTTGCCCTGAATGCCATCATGTACAATCAAAGGTACCTGCTATTACCTTCATAGCAGAAGATATGCTTCTCAAGGATAACAAGCACGATCGACCTCTGTACTACAACGGATACATCGGTTCAATATGCATTGAAAGGGTACAGGTTGATCCGGGGTCTGCACTCAGCATCATTCCCAAAAGGCTCCTCTACTTCCTCGGTATACCACTATACAGGTTGTCCACAACCACTACTATAATATATGGTTTTAATGCCGGGAGTAGTCATCCACTTGGAAAAATTCGACTCCGTTACCGAATCGGGACCCTGAAGTCTGAAGTGACGTGCTATGTCATTGACGCTAACACATCATACAACTTGCTACTAGGACGACCGTGGATCCACGCCAACTGGATCGTTCCCTCTACTTTGCACCAGTGCTTCAAATATGTTGAAGATGATGCGACAGTACGAACTGTCTTCACTGAGAAGCAACCATTCAAGGGGTGAAAAATTACTTTACTGACGCTCTCCTGTATCAAGAGGCCGATAAAACATCGAAAGAATCGTTGCCGGACGATGATGATAGTGGCAATAAGGTGGACTCAGAATCTGAAGCAGACATGCCAGCCATTCTGATTGGTGAACCAATCATAGCATGTCTTAATAATCCCCAATGTAACGCTCCTTCTGAAGATGAGGGTGAATGGGTAATTAATGATAACATTTCTTTTGATTATCCTCCGAGTGTTGGGTTGTTTGAATCCATTACGGATAGCTCTCTGCACATCCCTTTACATAAACCAAGCGCGTCCAGTATACCCATGGAATCTGTAGAAGGGGCCGTTTTAGTGATCCCTCCATCCAAAGAAGGTCAGTTACTGATAATTTTTGATAGAGCCCAACCACGAGGGTCCACAGCTACGGATTCAAGTTCAAACTCAGACGCCCCACAATTTTTCCATTACGCGCGATCAGCACGCCATATGATGAAGAAAATGGGGTACAACCTGAAATATAGAGAGGGCCTGAATTTCAGAAAAGGAAGGCGTAGTTTGCTGTGTAACTTTGTGCAAAAAGGGAAACCTGCAAGTTACTATGATAACACACGTAAGGGGTTGGGATACGTTACACCCACACCACCATCAATGGTTCAATTCAGGGATGGCGAACCGATTCCATCACATTCTGTCTCATCCTCCGAGTGGGACTCAGATGTCAGTGTGGGAATGATGTTCGAGACTCTCACCGTTAATATGACCTCAAGCAGTCAATTAGAGCTTGCGGAAGCTACTGATGAGGAACCATGGGCACAGCAATTAGATCTCCAATGGGAAAAGCGATTCGAACTGCGCAAACCACTTACTGAAGACAAGGTGATGCAGGTCAACTTGGGTAGTCAAGATCACCCTAAACCTATCTTTATAAGTGAGATCTTATCACTTATGGAAAAAGAAGAATTAATAGTACTCGTAAAAGAGTATATAGACGTCTTCGCATGGAACTACGAAGATATGCCTGGACTTGATCCACAAGTAGTCATGCATCGTCTGAATATTAAGTCTGACGCCAAGCCAGTCAAGCAGCAACAACGTCGATTTCATCCAAATATTATGGAGGCTATAGAAGTCGAAGTTCATAAGCTCATTGCATGTGGCTTCATACGGGAGGAACAGCATCCAGATTGGGTTGCTAATATCGTTCCCGTCCTCAAGAAAAATGGGAAAATACGGATCTGCATTGACTACCGTGATCTCAATACAGCTTGTCCTAAGGACGAATTCTCACTGCCCATCACCGATGTCATGATTGACAACACTTGTGGATTCGAAAGAATGTCTTTTATGGACGGCTTTCAGGGTACAACCAGATTAAGATGGATCCCGACGATGAGAAGCATACTTCGTTCAGAACACCATTAGGGGTATACTGCTACACTGTGATGCCCTTCGGGCTAAAGAACGTTGGAGCAACCTATCAGCGGGTAATGAATACAATTTTTCGCGATCATCTCTGAAAAACGGTAGAATGCTATGTCGACGACATTGCTGTCAAAAGCCGCAATAAGAATAACCATCTGCGTGACTTGAGAACCATGTTCGACATAATGCGGGCTCATCAGCTGAAGATGAATCCGACAAAATCCTTCTTGGGAGTTTCGAGTGACAAGCTCCTTGGGTTTATTGTTACATCAAAAGGAATTCATCTTGACCCAGACAAAGTCAAAGCCATTCAGAGCATGTAGCCAACGAGGAATCTCAAAGAGCTTAGAGGCTTACAAGGTAGACTGACTTATATCAGAAGATTCATCACAAATCTCTTTGGCCGCTGTCAACCGTTCACCCGGCTCATGAAAAAGGGCGTTTCCTTTGTATGGGATCAGGCTTGTCAGGAAGTTTATGAGGATATCAAGACATAGCTCACAAAACCTCTAGTCTTAGTAGCACTCACATCAGGAAAACCATTCTTACTTTATGTGAAAGTTATGGACCATTCTCTCGGTGCCCTGCTTGCTCAAAAAGACGACAATGGTCACGAACAGGCAATTTATTATCTGAGCAGGACTCTCATAGGGACGGAATCTCGCTATAATCCTATAGAGAAGGAGTGCTTAGCTCTTGTCTTTGCCGTTCAAAAGACACGACATTATTTCGTCGGTCAAACCATACATGTCATTTCCAGAGTGAATCCTTTGCGTCTTCTCATGATGAAGCCAGGATCATTGAATTCAAGATTAACTAAATGGGCGCTTCTTTTGTCTCAATACGACATGATCTTTATCCCTCAAAAAGCAGTTAAAGGCCAGGCCCTTGCAGAGTTCTTGGCTGCTCATCCAGTTCCGGAGCACTCAAAACTTCATGAAGATATTCCAGATGAAGTTTTCGAGTCCAATGTAACCTCAGAGGATGAAGTTTGGCAGATGTTCTTCGATAGAGCATCACGAATAGGCCCTAAAGGCAGGATCATCGCCGGCGTGGGGGTTGTGTTTATCTCTCCACAGAGTCATGTCCTTCCTAGAGCATTTTCTCTGACGGAATCATGCTCTAATAATGTAGCGGAATATAAGCCCAACATGAGTTGTCGAGGACTCATTGGTCTTCAGCTCGCCCACGGAATGGGCGTACGCCACCTTGAAGCTTACGGTGATTCAAAACTGATTATCAATCAGATTAAAGGCGAATATGAGGTCCGTCACGAGGATTTGGTGCCTTATTATCACACAGTCATCGAATTGGCTAATCTGTTTGATGGATTTTACATTGGGCACGTATCTCGATCTCAGAATACTAAGGCAGATGCTCTTGCTGCATTAGCAATAAAGCTAGCCTTGCCAGTCGACACCGAGTATCACCTTACAGTGGCGACTTGACACCTTGTCTGCTCTAAACATATGTTAAGAACCAGAGAGGTTTATAATATCTCGACGGAGTTGGAGCCGAGAGACTGGCGATTCCCTTTCATCGACTATGCTCTACATGGTCTGCTGCCAAACAATCTAAAGAAGCGGCATCTATCAGACGAAGGTCTCTCCGTTTTTACTATGATCCAACTCTGAAGACACTTTACCGTCGTTCATATGATGGTGTCCTCCTCCGTTTTCTTTCTAATTCAGAGGCACAGGAAGTGCTTAAAGAAGCACACGACGGCATATGCGGAGCTCATCAGCCAGGTCCAAAACTTAAAGACAGATTGCATAGGCTTGGATATTATTGGCCAACCATGACAGCCGATGCCATCCAATATGCACGAAGGTGTAAAGCATGCCAAATTCATGCGGACTTCATACACCAGCCTTCAGAGTTGCTCCACCCAACAGTTGCTTCATGGCCATTTGAAGCATGGGGAATCGATGTCCCAGGGCCAATCAGCCCCTCTTCAACAAAAGGTCACCGGTTTATCTTAGCAATAACCGATTACTTTTCAAAGTGGGTAGAAGCCATACCACTGGTTGAAGTTAAAACTTCCAACGTGATTAATTTCATCAAATACCATATCATCCATTGATTTGGTGTCCCTAGGTGGATCATCCATAATAACGGTCCCCAATTCATAAGCCAGGTATTCTATCGATTCTGCAATAAATACCGAATTCAGAATGTGGCTTCAACTATCTATAATCCCGCCGCTAATGGCTTGGCGGAAGCATTCAACAAAATAATCATCAGCCCAAATGGGAGGGACCATTTGTAATAGCAACAGTCTATTCAAACGGAGCATATCACCTTATGACTTCAGATGGCGATTTACTCATGATGCCGATCAATGGTAAGTTCTTAAAGAAGTATTATCCTTGATTAAGGATCCTTCTCATGATCAAGTTAACATTACACCTCTGATCAAAACCTTCAAATCTAAGGTACGCACAGGGAGTGCCCCTCTCTTCCTCCAAACGAGATCATACAATCATAAACCGGTAGGAACCTGGTTATACACTGGTTGTCTCAAAGGAGAATCAAGGTTACATATGCACTAACCACATGATCCGACACCTTTAACGGTTAAGGATAGAGGAAAATGTTGGCCTATAAGCCCAACATAAGTCCTCGACAAATCATCATGCTGAGGGGAATAGCATGGCTAGCCTGACTCAAACGGTAGTTGGTAAAGGCATATCAAACCCGTTGACAGCTGAGGATTTGCTAAAAATCCTAAGGGACCTGTTCCCATTTGATTCCCTCTCCAAAATCACTTACCAATTCTCATCCATGGAATGGTAAGACCACATATAAAGATCTTTTCATCCATTTCGCTATTAAGTTAACATTAAACCTATGACAGTGATCTCCTCGTTTTTCTCTGTGAGAACGAGACCTTTTCATGCTATGTTTAACAGTATACCTCTGGCATCCATTTCGCTGTTAAGTTAACATTAAACATATGACAATGATTTTCTCGTTTCTCTCTGCGAGAACGAGACCCCTTTCATGCTATGTTTAACAGTATACCTCTGGCATCCATTTCGCTGTTAAGTTAACATTAAACCTATGACAGTGATTTTCTCGTTTCTCTCTGCGAGAACGAGACCCCTTTCCATGCTATATTTAACAGTATACCTCTGGCATCCATTTGACTCTTAATTAACATTAAACCTATGACAGTGATTTCCTCATTTCTCTCTGCGAGAACGAGACCCCTTTCATGATATGTTTAACAGTATACCTCTGGCATCCATTTCGCTGTTAAGTTAACATTAAACCTATGACAGTGATTTCCTCATTTCTCTCTGCGAGAACGAGACCCCTTTCATGCTATGTTTAACAGTATACCTCTGGCATCCATTTCGCTGTTAAGTTAACATTAAACCTATGACAGTGATTTCCTCGTTTCTCTCTGGAGAACGAGACCCCTTTCATGCTATGTTTAACAGTATACCTCTGGCATCCATTTCGCTGTTAAGTTAACATTAAACCTATGACAGTGATTTCCTCGTTTCTCTCTGCGAGAACGAGACCCCTTTCATGCTATGTTTAACATATACCTCTGGCATCCATTTCGCTGTTAAGTTAACATTAAACCTATGACAGTGATTTTCTCGTTTCTCCCCGTCAGAATGAGCCCCTTTTTATGCTATGTTTAACAGTATACCTCTGGCATCCATTTCACTGTTAAGTTAACATTAAACCTATGATAGTGATCCCTCATTTTTCGCAATGAAAACGAGACCTTTTTCCAAATACGCCAAATCTTGAGCTTGGTGGCTTCTCAATCGGTTATGTCATTGCGATCTCTGAACTGGCAGATAGCCAAGTCTCATCTTTCAGTCCGACAAGGACTATTTCTTTGTCATTATACGACAAAATTTTGAGCCTGGTGGCTTCTCAATCGGTTATGTCATTGCGACCTCTAAACCGGCAGATAGCCAAGTCTCATTTTTTAGTCCACCAGAAGCTCTAATGTAGCGGCTTGGTCATCCCCTCCAAAGTCTCGAATACTGTCAATGCTCCGGGAGAGGACCACCTTTAAAGCAGAGAATGAGGTAGTCGAGCCCTTCAAGATCAAAGCAATGGATCGCTTCAAGCTCTTATAAAAGCTATCGACTAACTCAGCCACAAATTCATTCTCAGCCTCAATCACTCCTGGCAAACAAGCAGGCCCTGAAGGCAGAGTTTCCACCGGCTTTATTGACACTAATGTGGAAGGAATAGTAAAAGCACTGGCTGCAGCAACATGAGAGGTCGTCGATGATCTCGGAGGAGTCCTTATTGAAACCAGTACACTACCCACGACCGAGGTAGGACTAGTGACTATTTTCGGGAGAGCTGGCTCAACCACCAATGTTGGAGAAGTAGGACTGGTAATCACCTTCAGCTCCGCGCGTGGCAAGATAGGCAGCACTGACGAAACCAATGGCATCTCACTCACCGATATAGTTGGAAGTGAGGTTAATTCCATGACTACCGTCCCCTCAATTTCAGTTCCTCTAGCTGGTTCAGGCTGATAAGAGGGCAGGTCATGATACAAAGCATCCAACTCAGCAGCATCCGCCGTGGTCGAAACACTTACTTCAATCCTGATTCCCCCAGGAAGACGAGTTGGCTCTCTTGAAGTCGATGCACCCAAAGGTGGAATACCTACAACAAGACTTTGTTTGAGTAAGGAATAATAAATAGTAGGAGCCAAAAGGTCAAAACAGTACCAAAAGATAATGACGCCTCAATCGTCTTGACGGCTGCATCAGTCCCTGCAGGCTCCGTTGGAAAACCTTTGGCGGAGTCAACACGAATGGCTGGCCCTCCTTCGCTTGTCAAACCCTCCGTGGTCCACCCAAAAGAGTTAGAAACTACGGGACTTCCTTTTGAAGTCCCAATGCCCGAAGGACCTATATCAGCCGCGTCACCTCTAGACTCTTCCGAGATGGCGAAATAGCCAGCTTCATCGCCTTCTCTATAAGTGAACAGGGGATCATAGTGCTCCCCCTGTTCTCCGACAGCCTCAGCTCTTAGGTTTCTCACCGCCTCAGTTCCTAAAGCATAAAGTAAACAATGAGCTATCTGGAACACATAAGAAGAATATTACAAGAACGGAGCTGATCTTACTTGGGTCCGGAGCAGCTTTACCAGTAGTCGGCCTAGGTGCCGATAACTTAATGACCAATGGGGCAAGAGGAGGAGGCGCTGCGGATATTCGCTCTCCGCAACAACCGTAGGAGCGTAGCGACGAGGCTTCTTCACTACCCTCTTCCTACGAGATCCACCTTCCCGTTTTCGCTTGAAGTGGACGTCAGCATCTTCTTCCTCCACTTCTTCCACATCAACATGTTCCATGGGGGCCGTGCCCACCCCACCAGAAGCAGCTGTTGGAGCCTCAGCACCCATATTCACTTCAAAACGAGGACTTCCTGCATCCGAGGCTTCGCTATCATCAACAGCAATGAATTCCCCGAGGCCTGGAACGCGGACCCTTTTACCCTCGCCCTTCTCAGTGACCTTCCGCTTTAGCCGCTGAGAGATTAACTTCACACCAGAGGAATTAATAGAAAATTCAGTGGGTGTGGAGTTCGAAATTCTATACCACTGGCAGAATCCCAGGGTCGTCAGAAGGTTCGAAGTCCTTAGCGGCATGCACAATCGCGCCTCAGTATAGCCAGCAATGAAGAACCGCCAGGCACGAGCTCCATCGATGAGACTCCCCATAAACGCCAGATTTCTGTTTGGATTGCCTACATACATTTGGTCATACCGAAACTGGCGGGCAAACCGACTCGGAACATAGGGCTCCAGGTAACAGGTGTCCCCACTTCTATACAACAAGTGTGATGGCCGGATGCTAACCAGCCACTCGAAGACTCCCCAACTCAATGACGTCTGCCCTTCTCCCACATCCTTGAACTCTTCACCATATACCGCATCGCAAATGTAGGAGAAGCATCAGAAAAGGCTATAGACGTCATGACGGCATAGCAGCTTACGGACCGCAGCCAACGGACCGCAGCCACATAAGTCTTCGACCATGAACATCACTCGAATCGACAAAAAGCACCATTCGAACACCTTCTGGGGCTCCTCTCCGGCTTGGATGATAGAAGGACAGTGGAGGGAGAACCATGCCATTAGATAAGTATATGGCAAACCTATCTGGGGTTTGGTCCGTCACAGGGCAAAATAGTCCCCTTTTCCCGCTTCGTCGTTGGTGGCATACAAAAAGCCTCCGTCAATGCGCGAAGGCCTCTCTGAATACAGCACACCATGGCTGGAAGGAGTCCAAGAGAACAACCATGGACTAGACGAACAGTAGGGAACAAGACAGTCGGATGAATGACATCGCCAGATGAAGATGTCACCACGTATCTCTTCAACCAGACCATCAAGAAACCAGCCAGAAGTGCCTTCCGGGACGTCGGCCGACGAGCCTGGTGGTGGAAACTCCGAAGAATATCTTCTCATAGGGGCCGTCATCTTTTTCCAGAATTAAATCCCCTTGAGAATGCTCTTGCATCCAGCAAAAGATGTCTTCATCAGCAACTCCACAATGAGCCGCTTCAGGAGTATTTTCCATGTCGGGGAACAAATAATTTCCCCAGCTTTTCAAACTGCATGAAGTTCCTTTGTGGCTCCCATGCATACTGGAGCAAATGTAGAGGTGGCACATCAATTCCCGGTAGGTGTCAAGCAAAGCGGGCTCCTGCTTCTCCAAAAGTGCCAATTCCGCCTCACATGGGAAATATTCTTCGTACGGGAGAGATCCCAAAGGCAGAGCAGAGACTTCCCACATCTCGTGCAGAGCAATACCCAATTCGCCAATAGGGGTGAAGAAGATCCCTGTAGCCAGGCAATACAACTCAAAGATGGCATAGAAGTTCGCTATGCTCATCTGAATGCCATAACAGGTCGCCCTGACGGCCTCATAAAGCCCCAGCCTCTCCAAATCCTCCTCAAAATGAGCAAGGACATATAGAGTCAAGTCCCTCCACCATACCTTGGGAGGGTGAATCCATCCCGGAGTCCTGAAATCAGTGGCTGGATAATTGCCACAAACCTTAAAGAATTGATTTCCAAAGGTCTGAGCCACCGCAGGATTTTCTCCCACTAGGATGTCTGGAAGTACATTCCCAGGGTGGAGACCCAATATGCAGCGAGGAGGACCCGTCCTTGTGTAACCGGGAGAGGGAATTATCAACTTCCCTACGTGAACGGATTCAGTAGTCCGACTCACTTGCCACTGCATCTTCCGAGCCCTCGTCGCATTGAAAGAAGGACAAGGGAAAATGCCGCTTGCTAGATGGGAGATAGAACTTTTCACCATCCAATTTGAAAATCCACTGTCCCTCTCCGGCTAGCAGCTGGCGATCATTATCTGGCGCTGCATCTCCGAACATGAAGCCAGACTTTCGATAGATTCTTCGGTCAGAATCTTTAAGGGGAGCAGTAGTTAAGATGCTCCTCATGGTGCGCTGATCCCCAGCATGAATAAGTGCATCCCGAGCAGGAGAGCTTCGCTCGCTGAATAGTGAAGCCTGCCCTTGAAACTGCAGGCTGACGGTGTCATCTAGCCCCTTGGCTGTGCCAAAGAGACTATTCAGATGACCAGGAGTATAGTGTACTGCAAGAACAAGGAGAAATTATGATTAGTTCATCAGCCAAACAAGGGCTAAAATAAGAATATAATTTTTGTTAAGGCATAGCCTCGCTCTCCGAGCGAAGCTGGCCTAATGATAGCTTCGCCCCGAAGCTTAGCTTCGCAGCTGCAGCTTAACTCCGCATTCCACACGAAGGCAGGAGGCAGGAAAATATCCAAGTATTAGCTTCGCTCTGGAAGCTTGACCTCGGACAACAGGACGCGACAAAGCCCCAGGGGCTAACTTCGTCAGAAGGGTATTGCTGCCTAAAAATTATTTTAAGGGCACTAGGTCCTTCTCAGTTACACTCCAAAGGCTAGCTTCGCACCTTATCATTCAACAGGATGTGAACCGCCTAAGGGATAGCTTCGCCTGGAAGCCTGAAGAAGAGACCCTTCGGTTCTAAGATTCCCAATCAAGAAGTCTAGGGAAATTCAGGGAATTGAACTCCCTGAAATCATCAGATCATAATTGATCATTCTGGATTTATCGAAAGATAGCCTGAAATGGGCTTTAAGAGAGAGATGAAAATCTCTGATCAAAAGGGAAAGATCCCTACCAGCGATCGGTCGTTCGATGACTGGAGGAGGAGAAGGACCCTCCGTCGTAGAGGTTGCGACCTCTTTTCCCGCTCGTCTCTTAGGAGCCATTGAAGAACTGAAAAGGTTCTTGGATTCTCAAATGAAGAAGAAAGAAGAAGAAAGGGCCTGTAATGTGTTGACACTTTAAAAAAGACAAGATTCTTACTGGTCTGAACAATGTCTAAACTTGTTGACATTTACAAAAGACAAGTGACAGACAAGCTGATGACCACGTTTTCACCCATCTCCGAGGAACAAAGCAGCAACTTGAACTTTACTGAAGCAGACAGTAAGCCCAGATTGCCTCTAAACAGACCTATGCAGGTCTAAGATGCTAACACTTAGCATCACATGAGCCCAAAGGGATAGCCTCGCCAGAGAGGCTAAGATTGTCCAACTTCGCCTTCAAGCCATTCAAAGCTCCATCAGTAAGCTAACTTACAGCTTCGCCTGAAGTACTCAGTTAACTCCGCAGAGAGTTAGCTTCGCTCAAAGTCACGCGCAACCGCGCAGAAGGATGTTCGGTAGCTTCACCACAAATGTTATCTAGCTCCGCTGAAGAGCTTTCCTCTGACTTCGCCAGATACTTCTCCCAGCTCCGCTGTGAGCTCGACGCATCATCTCCGCTGCGAGTCTGTTATGGTCAACCTTTGACCAATCAAATCTCTATATGAGATCAAATCTTCAAGATCAAATCTAAGCAAGATCAAATCTGAGATCAAATTTGGTAGTTATTTACCATAATCTCTTGACTCTCCTGAAACGAGTAAGAGGATCAGGGGAGATCTTCTAATTATATGGAAAGAATCAAAACAGATCAGGAGGATCAATGCAACCTGCTATTCCTAACTTCACAGAAGCTGATTTTAGCCTCGCAGTAAGGCTACTTTCCAGATTTGAACAGATTTGATTCAATCTGTTTTCAGATTTTCAAGGGACAATTATACCCCTGCTCTCCCTATAAATAGCCCACCAGAGGCACAAGGAGAGGGATCTCGCAAGGACGTACAGACGACCGTGCGCACAGAGAGAGAGACTAAACAGAGATCTATTCTCTTGCTTCCAATAATTCAGAGACTTTAGAGAACTGCTTCTCTAATCAGGGTGCTGATACCCTAATACCTTCCTTCCTCCCAAGGATCTCCAGAACCAGGCGAGAAAGAATTCCTAAGTGAATGCGATTTTGAGAAGAAACAAGAGGGTTTTACCAACCTTCTGTTCTCCAATTCCCCGAACCAGGCGAGAAGGGAATCTCATCGCTCGCATCGTCAAAGGGACAAAGTGGTCGCGCGCTGACCAGACTCCTACCGGCACACTTCTCCAGAATCTCCGAGGAGATCTACTTGTAATCTTTTGTGTTACTTGTAATTTAGCTAATCGATCCTTTTTCTTTTTTGTAAGTTTTCCCCTTTGCAAAATCAATGGAAAACAAGATGGCGACTCCGCTGGGGATTGATTTCTCCACTGCTAAGAAACAAGTGTCACAATGCGACGAACAGACCTTCGGGTCTATCTCTAAATTCAAGGAAGCCAATGTGGCTAGAGCCCCTCTAGCTAAATCTTCAAAGCAAGTCTCTGCGGAGACAGATAAGGGTCTCTGCGAGCTTACTGCGGTCTTCTGCGCAACAAGAAAGCAGGCCCGCAGTGCAAGCCTATCACTTTCGAGAACCTAGTCATTCACTTTGACCAAGGAAAATTTGAAGAAGTCCTCTCTGGGGGTGGTCTAATGCTTCATGCACGAAAGCATAGAAAGGACTCCATGGCCAAGGCCTCAGAAGCAGAATTCTACCAATACCCCTCAGCCTCGCGTGTGGCTAGTCAGGTTCTCTGCGAACCTACGTCTCCCTTGTCAAAGCAGATGTGGAGGCCAAAGTAGAAGGCTTTGAATAAAGCCTCAGGCGTAGATGCGCCACAAGTGCTTCTCTCTTGCGAAGAAAAAGGCAAGATGCCTGCCTGCTCCAACAAGGCTGCTAGCCGCGAAGTCACAACGGCGACCGTACCTTCGCCCAATTCAAGAGCAGCAACTCCTCGCGCCAGCCTCGTTCTCATGAGCGAATCTACTGTACCTCAGGGTACGCATGATGTTCATAGCCGCGAAGCTGGAACCAAAGTACCACAGCGTGCTTCGTTCCCCAGTTCTTCAAGTACTAAGCTCACTCTTCGCAGCGGAGCTAAGGGATTGTCCCTAAGTGCTGATAGCGTTGCTTATGCAGCTTCAGCGCCCAAAGGCTTTTCCAAAGCTTTTAACCGCGAAGTTAGAACCAAAGAACTATCTAAGGCTAATCGCCTTCGCAGCAGCATAGCGGATAAAGCATCATAGCGTGCTCCGCTTCCAGTCTATCAGGCGCTAAGCTCGCGCTTTGTGGCGGAGCTAAGGGATCGTCCCTAAGTGTTGACAGCAGTGCTTATGCAGTTTCAACATCCAAGGGCATTCCCAAGGTTCTTAACCGCGAAGCTAGAGCTGAAGCACTATTTAATGCTAATTGCCTCTGCGGCGATAAAAGGAGCAGGACATCGTCCTATGCGTAATCCAACAGGGCCTCTGCGCTGGATCGTCTAGTCCCAACTGGGTCTGACTTGCGGGAATTCTTGACAAGCAAATAGAAGTCACGACCTTTCCAAAATTCTTCCTCCTGTTGTCAACAAGTGGGATGCCAGTTGGTGACAGTCCACTCGGTCCATTGTCAGCTAGGACCAATCCCCGCCACTCCTCCAGCCCGACGATCAATTTTTGATCGACTGTCGGTGCAAGCTCCGATGAAACATCGTAAAAAGAGCATATCGCGAGATTTACCCTCTGCATCCGTTAACATGACCGGAAGAGGATGAGAGCTACACAGGGGTAGACAAGCATCCCATAACACTCCCTATGGCTCCCCAGATCCGGATTATAGCTCAGGCTTGGGCGAAGTCTTGGTACATGAAGAAGGTGTCTTCCGTAACACCAGATCTAGGGTTGCAATACCCTACAGTTATGAACAACCATCTTCCTCAACTGCAGTAGCCTCACCAGAACCAAGGAGAGAATCAGTCCAATGGTCTGATGAAGAGGATGAAGACAGTGGGTATGCCTCTTCGGCGACAGTCAGCTCAGTGCGAACTGACAGAGTATCAGTGAATATGGCTGATAACGGTAATGTGACCTTCGTTGACGCTTGGAAGCTCAGGAGCAAACTTCCAAGACCCAGCAAGAAGCTTTGGACAACATCTAACAGATGCTCGCGCAACTCCTCAATAACCGGAATAATAATGACACTGGGAGTAACCATGATGAGGAAGAACATCTTAGTAATGAACAGCCAAGGATGGAGAAGTTGAAGGAGGGTTCTTCTTTGGGCACTGAAGTCCTTAAAGGCATCCAAGCTCAAATCGCATCCCTAGCTCAGAGGGATGAATTAAAGAAAGTAGGGGCAGTCCTTCCTTACCCGCTGGAGTGGGATTTAGTGCCATACCCACCAAAGTTCAAACCACCAACGTTACATACGTACGATGGCAAGAGCTCGCCAAACCAGCACATCTACTATTTCCGGTCTCAGACCGGTAATGTTATAGACAATGATGCTATCATGGCTAGGCTGTTCATTGGCACCTTAAAAGGGGTAGCATTTGACTGGTTCCGAAGTCTCCCTCCAGGTTCCGTCAATTCCTGGGTCGACCTAGAAACCCGTTTCCTTTCTCGTTTCTATGAGGACGATACCGAGGTAACCATGGACAAGCTCCTCTCCACCGTGCAGAAGAAGGGTGAATCTGTCCGTGACTACATTGAACGGTTCAGAAACTTTTCTTTGATGTGCCCAGCAGGGATGCCATTACCCATGCTCTTACAGACGTGCAGGCACAACTTCTTAGACCAAGTAGAGGTTTGCATGGGGCTGTCAAAGCTCATACCTAGAAAGAACTGGTCGAGCAAGCCGAGATAGCTGAAAAGTCGGCTAAAAATTCGAATCATCCACCCCTAAAGGCAAATGGGGTATGAATAATAAAGGACGTGGCGACATGGCGCAGTCTTCTCACGCCAAAGGGAAAGAGACTATGTCCGTTGAATTATCAGAAGATGTTCAGTCGAAGGCCAAGAAGGGCGGCTTCAATAATCAGGAGTTCAAGTTTCCTCTGAAACAATACTCCTTCAAAGATGATCAGGTGGCCACAATATTTCATTTACTCCACAAAGGGAATAAATTAAAACTGTCGGATGCTGGACGTCCCAATAAAATAGGACGCACTAATGATCCCAAATACTGTCTCTTCCACAGAATGATTCACCATCCTATCGACAAGTGCTTTGTCCTCAAGGACAGAATTCAAGCTTTGATCGACGCCGGAGTCCTGACACTAAAATCAGAACAAAAGAAAGTTACTGCAAATATGGTGACCCTCGAGTTCGGCAAAACCCCAAAGGTCACAGTTCCTGACGGGACTTATCCAGTCCCTGCGCCACGGCTGGAAGTCAAACATCTTGCAGCTAAAACTCAAGATAATAAGGGTCTTGTTCCCTTAACACTGGAGACAGGGAAAATCATGTGGATACACCCAGACCTTGTTCAAGACGAACAATGGGATTCAAAGAATTCCAAGTCGAAGGGCAAATCTTGCAATGTCATCTCTATCTTGCCAGACGATGACAATCTTACATCAGCTTCTCTCAGCGATTCTGAAGGGGAAAAGCATGCTTGCACGGTGCAGGCTGACGTACCTCACCCGACGGGTACTCGATTCAAAAAATCATACTTAAAACAGTATGAGAAAGCTACTGACGGGACACCACAGCAAATGACGTCAGTACAAGTACCAACATCTACTTCGGTTCCAACCAAGGGAAAGGAGAAGCCAAGGAAGTCCGGTTCGACCATGTCCTGAAAAAGCCTTCAGGCCCAGGGCTTGACACGTCCTTTCGTTTTGATATATTGGCCCAGCTGGCCAATATCCCGGCTCGTATTACAATATACGAGCTCCTTCGTCTCTCAAAAGAGACAAGAGAAGCACTCAGAGATGCATTGGCTAATTCAGAATCATTCCTGACGTATATGCCAGAAATCCCTAAAGATGACGCTTAGTCTTTTTGCCCTGAATGTCATCATGCACAGTCAAAGGTACCTGCTATTACCTTCACAGCGGAAGATATGCTTCTCAAGGATAACAAGCACGATCGACCTCTATACTACACCGGATACATCGGTTCAACATGCATTGAAAGGGTACAGGTTTATCCGGGATCTGCACTCAGCATCATCCCCAAAAAGCTCCTCTACTTCCTCGGTATACCACTATACAGGTTGTCCGCAACCACTACTACAATATACGGTTTTAATGCTGGGAGTAGTCATCCACTTGAGAAAATTCGTCTCCGTTGCCGAATCGGGAGCCTGAAGTCTGAAGTGACAAGCTATGTCATTGACGCGGACACGTCATACAACTTGCTATTAGGACGACCGTGGATCCACGCCAACTGGATCGTTCCCTCTACTCTGCACCAGTGCTTCAAATATATTGAAGATGACGCGACAGTACGAACTATCTTCGCTGAGAAGCAACCATTCAAAGGGGTAAAAAATTACTTCACTGACGCTCTCCTGTATCAAGAGACCGATGAAACATCAAAAGAATTATTGCCGGATGATGATGATAGTGGCAATGAAGCGGATTCAGAATCTGATGCAGACATGCTAGCAATTTTGATTGGTGAACCGATTATAGCATGTCTTAATAATCCCCAATGTAACACTCCTTCTGAAGATGAGGGTGAATGGGTAATTAATGATAATATTTCTTTTGATTATCCTGCGAGTATTGGGTTGTTTGAATCCATCACGGATAGCTCTCTGCACATCCCTTTACATAGACCAAGTGCATCCAGTACACCCATGGAATCTGTAGAAGAGGCCGTTTTGGTGATCCCACCATCCAAAGAAGGTCAATTACCAATAATGTTCGGCAGAGCCCAATCACGATGGTCCACAGCCACAGATTCAAGTTCAGACGCAGACACCCCGCAATTTTTCCATTACGCGCAATCAGCACGCCATATGATGAAAAAATTGGGTACAACCTAAAGCATGCAGAGGGCCTGAATTTCAGAAAAGGAAGGCGTAGTTTGCTGCGGAACTTTGTGCCAAAAGGGAAACCTGCAATCTACTATGATAACACACGGAGGGGGTTGGGATACGTTACACCCACACCACCAACAACGGCTCAATTCAAGGATGGCGAACCGATTCCATCACATTCTGCCTCATCCTCCGAGTGGGACTCAGATGTTAGTGTGGGAGTGATGTTCAAGTCTCTCACCGTTAATATGACCTCAAGCAGTCAATTAGAGCCTGCGGAAGCTACTGATGAGGAACCATGGGCTCAGCAATTAGATCTCCAATGGGAAAAGCGATTCGAACTGCGCGAACCACCTACTGAAGACAAGGTGGTGCAGGTCAACTTGGGTAGTCAAGATCACCCTAAACCCATCTTTATAAGTGAAAGCTTATCACTTATAGAAAGAGAAGAATTAATAATACTCGTAAAGAAATATATAGACGTCTTCGCATGGAACTACGAAGACATGCCTGGACTTGATCCACAAGTAGCCATGCATCGTCTAAATATCAAACCTGACGCCAAGCCAGTCAAGCAGCAACAACGTCGGTTTCGCCCGAACATTATGGAGGCTATTGAAGCCGAAGTTCATAAGCTCATTGCATGTGGCTTCATACGGGAAGAACATCATCCAGATTGGGTTGCTAATATCGTACCCGTCCTCAAGAAGAACGGGAAAATTCAGATCTGCATCGACTACTTTGATCTCAATACAGCTTGTCCTAAAGATGAATTCCCACTGCCCATCACCGATGTCATGATTGACAATACCGTGGATTTGAAAGAATATCTTTCATGGACGGCTTTTCAGGGTACAACCAGATTAAGATGTATCCCGACGACGAGAAGCATACTTCGTTCCGAACGCCATTGGGGGTATACTGTTATACTGTAATGCCCTTCGGGCTGAAGAACGCCGGACAACCTATCAGCGGGCAATGAGTACAATCTTCCACGATCATCTCCAAAAAACGGTAGAATGCTATGTTGACGACATTGCTGTCAAAAGCCGCAATAAGAATGACCATCTTCGTGACTTGAGAACAATGTTCGACATAATGCGAGCTCATCAACTGAAGATGAATCCGACAAAATCCTTCTAGGGAGTTTCGAGTGGCAAGTTCCTTGGGTTTATTGTTACATCAAAAGGAATTCATCTTGACCCAGACAAAGTCAAAGCAATTCAAAGCATGCACCCACCTAGGAACCTCAAAGAGCTTAGAGGCTTGCAAGGTAGACTGGCTTATATCAGAAGATTCATCGCAAATCTCTCGGGCCGCTGTCAACCGTTCACCCGACTCATGAAAAAGGGTGCTTCCTTTGTATGAGATCAAGCTTGTCAGGAAGCTTATGAGGATATCAAGACATATCTCACAAAACCTCCAGTCTTGGTAGCACCCACATCAGGGAAACCATTCTTGCTTTATGTGAAAGCTATGGACCATTCTCTTGGTGCCTGCTTGCTCAAAAAGACGATAAGAACAGGCCATTTATTATCTGAGCAGGACTCTAATAGGAGCGGAATCTCGCTATAATCCTATCGAGAAGGAGTGCTTAGCTCTTGTCTTTGCCGTTCAGAAGGCACGACATTATTTGGTCTGCCAAACCATACATGTCATTTCCAGAGTGAATTCTTTGCGTCTTCTCATGACGAAGCCAGGATCATTAAATTTAAGATTAGCTAAATGGGTGCTTTTTTTGTCTCAATACGACATGATCTTTATCCCTCAGAAGGCGGTTAAAGGCCAGGCTCTTGCAGAGTTCTTGGCTGCTCTCCAGTTTCGGAACACTCAAAACTTCACGAAGATATTCCGGATGAAGTTTTCGAGTCCAGTGTAGATTCAGAGGATGAAGTTTGGCAGATGTTCTTCGATGGAGCATCACGAATAGGCCCTAAAGGCAGGATCATTGCCGGCGTGGGGGTTGTGTTTATCTCTCCACAGAGTCATGTCCTTCCTAGAGCATTTTCTCTGACAGAATCATGCTCCAACAATGTAGCGGAATATAATGCTCTACTCATCGGTCTTCAGCTTGCCCACGGAATGGGGGTACGCCACCTTGAAGCTTATGGCGCTGATTATCAGTCAGGTTAAAGGCGAATATGAGGCCTGCCACGAAGACTTGGTGCCTTATTACCACACAGTCATCGAATTGGCTAATCTATTTGATGGCTTTTACATCGGACACGTGACTCGATCTCAGAATACTAAGGCGGATGCTCCTGCATTAGCAACAACACTAGCCTTACCAGTCAACACCGAGTATCACCTCACAGTGGCAACTCGACACCTTGTCTGCTCTAAACATATGTTAAGAACAAGAGAGGTCTATAATATCTCGACGGAGATAGAATCGAGAGATTAGCGATTCCCTTTCATCGACTATGCTCTACATGGTCTGCTACCAGACAATCCTAAAGAAGCGGCATCTATCAGATGAAGGTCTCTCCGTTTCTACTACGATCCAACTCTGAAGACACTTTACCGTTGTTCATATGATGGTGTCCTCCTCTGTTGCCTTTCTAATTCAGAGGCGCAGAAAGTGCTTAAAGAAGCATACGACGGCATTTGCGGAGCTCATCAGCCAGGTCCGAAACTTAAAGACAGATATATAGGCTTGGATATTATTGGCCAATCATGATAGCTGATGTCATCCAATATGCACGAAGGTGTAAAGCATGCCAAATTCATGCGGACTTTATACACCAGCCTTCGGAGTTGCTCCACCCAACTGTTGCTTCATGGCCATTTGAAACATGGGGAATCGATGTCGTAGGGCCAATCAGCCCCTCTTCGACAAAAGGTCACCGGTTTATCCTGGCAATAACCGATTACTTTTCAAAGTGGGCGGAAGCCAAACCACTGGTTGAAGTCAAAACTTCTAACATGGTTAATTTTATTAAACACCATGTCATCCATCGATTTGGTGTCCCTAGGCGGATCATCCATGGATAACGGTCCCCAATTCATAAGCCAGGTATTCTATCGATTCTGTGATAAATACCGAATTCAGAATGTGCCTTCAACTACCTATAATCCCGCCGCTAATGGCTTGGCGGAAGCATTCAACAAAACAATCATCAAGTTACTCAAGAAGCTCGTCTTCTCGAATAAGCGAGATTGGGACGAAAAGCTTGGTGAATGTCTTTGGGCCTACCGAACCACGGTTCAGACCTCGACAGGCAATACGTCGTTTTCCCTGGTATACGGGTGTGAAGCAGTCATACCATTGGAAATTCAGATACCGTCATTGCGAGTCGCTTTAATGACTAAGATCACATCAGAAGATAATGATCGGTTGCGTCTTCAAGAGCTCGAAGCCTTAGATGAGAAGCGGTTACAAGCTCAGCAGCACATCGAGTTGTATCAAGCTCGAATCTCAAAAGCCTTCAACAAGAAGGTCAAGCAAAGAGTCTTACAGAAAAGAGATTTGATTTTAGTCGCCAGACGACCAATGATCATGACTCACAAAACCAAAGGCAAATTTCAGCCTAAATGGGAAGGACCGTTTGTAATAGAAACAGTCTATTCAAACGGAGCATATCGCCTTATGACTTCAGATGGTGATTTACTCATGATGCCGATCAATGGCAAGTTCTTAAAGAAGTATTATCCTTGATTAAGGATCCTTCTCATGATCAAGTTAACACTACACCTCTGATCAAGACCTTCAAATCCAAGGTACAACAGAAAGAGCCCTCTCTCTTCCTCCAAACGAGATCATACAACCATAAACAGTAGGAACCTGGTCATACACTGGTTGTCTCAAAGGAGAATCAAAGTTACACATGCACTAACCATTTGATCCAACACCTTTAACGGTTAAGGATAGAGGAAAATGTTGGCCTTTAAGCCCAACATGAGTCCTCGATAACTCATCATGCTGAGGGGAATAGCATGGCTAGCCCGACTCAAACGGTAGTTGGTAAAGGCATATCAAACCCGTTGACAGCTGAGGATTTGCTAAAAATCCTAAGGGACCTGTTCCCATTTGATTCCCTCTCCAAAATCACTTACCAATTCTCATCCATAGAATGGTAAGACCACATATAAAGATCTTTGCATCCATTTGCTGTTACGTTAACATTAAACCTATGATAGTGATTTCCTCATTTCTCTCTACGAGAAAGAGACCCTTTTCATGCTATGTTTAATAGTATACCTCTGGCATCCATTTCACTGTTACGTTAACATTAAACCTATGACAGTGATTTCCTCATTTCTCTCTACGAGAACGAGACCCTTTTCATGCTATGTTTAACAGTATACCTCTGGCATCTATTTCACTGTTACGTTAACATTAAACCTATGACAATGATTTTCTCGTTTCTCCCCGTGAGAACGAGACCCCTTTCATGTTATGTTTAACAGTATATCTCTGGCATCCATTTCACTGTTACGTTAACATTAAACCTATAACAGTGATTTTCTCGTTTCTCTCTACGAGAACGAGACCCTTTTCATGCTATGTTTAACAGTATACCTCTGGCATCCATTTCGCTGTTACGTTAACATTAAACCTATGACATTGATTTCCTCATTTCTCCCCGTGAGAACGAGACCCCTTTCATGCTATGTTTAACAGTATACCCCTGGCATCCATTTCGCTGTTACGTTAACATTAAACCTATGACAGTGATTTCCTCGTGAGAACGAGACCCCTTTCATGCTATGTTTAACAGTATACCTCTGGCATCCATTTCGCTGTTACGTTAACATTAAACCTATGACAGTGATCTCATTTTTCGCATTGAAAACGAGACCTTTTTCCAAATAAGGACTATTTTGAGCTTGGTGGCTTCTCAATCGGTTATGTCATTATGACCTCTGAACCGGCAGATAGCCAAGTCTCACCTTTCAGTCCGTCAAGGACTACCTTAAGCTTGGTGGCTTCTCAATCGGTTATGTCATTGCGACCTCTGAACCGACAGTAACCAAGTCTCACCTTTCAGTCCGTCAAAGACTACCTTGAGCTTGGTGGCTTCTCAATCGGTTATGTCATTGTGACCTCTGAACCGGCAGATAACCAAGTCTCACCTTTCAGTCCGTCAAGGATTACCTTGAGCTTGGTGGCTTCTCAATCGGTTATGTCATTGTGACCTCTGAACCGGCAGATAGCCAAGTCTCACCTTTCAGTCCGTCAAGGACTACCTTGAGCTTGGTGGCTTCCCAATCGGTTATGTCATTGCGACCTCTGAACCGGCAGATAATCAAGTCTCACCTTTCAGTCCGTCAAGGACTACCTTGAGCTTGGTGGCTTCTCAATCGGTTATATCATTGCGACCTCTAAACCGGCAGATAACCAAGTCTCACCTTTTAGTCCGTCAAAGACTACCTTGAGCTTGGTGGCTTCTTGGTTATGTCATTGCGACCTCTGAACCGGCAGATAACCAAGTCTCACCTTTCAGTCCGTCAAGGACTACCTTGAGCTTGGTGGCTTCTCAATCGGTTATGTCATTGCGACCTCTGAACCGGCAGATAGCCAAGTCTCACCTTTCAGTCTGGTAAGGACTATTCTTTTGTCATCATTGACAGAATTTGGAGCTTGGCGGCTTCTTAATCGGTTATGTCATTGCGACCTCTGAACCGGGGATAGTCAAGACTCATCCTTCAGTCCGGCAAGGACTATTGCTTTGTTATCATACGACAGAATTTGGAGCTTGGCGGCTTCTTAATCGGTTATGTCATTGCGACCTCTGAACCGGCAGATAACCAAGTCTCATCTTTTTAGTCCAGTAAGGACTATTTTCTCAAGTGGTTGTAATAGAACTTGGAAGCGAGAATTCAGAAGATAAAACAAGTTGGAAACACAACAGGGGAGTCAAAATGAAACTACTTTTATTGATTCCGGAAAAAAAAAGAGGAAGGGATACATGAAGGCACATATATTACAGCCTATGAGGGTGCTTCATAAGATTTGATCCATCCTTCAAGAATGGCCAGCCTTGTCTTCCTATCGTTAGCATCCCTGACAAGCGCCTGCGACCTCAGCTCAGCCTCATTAAAGCTCGCCGTCTGGGCCAAGCGAGCTTCAACTTCAACCAAGGTTGCCCTCTGAGCTAACTCTTGCCGCAAAAGTTCGTCATTCTAAGCCCTAAGCTGCTCAAGCCGGGCAGTCTCTTCAAGACGCACTGGTTCAACCTTGGATAAAAGAAGATTTGCCTTCTGATCATCTCCTTGGCCTTTTCAATTTTATCTTCAACGTCAAGAAGAGCACTGCTAGAAGCGTCTATCGCGTCCCCGAGCTCTACCTTCCTTATCTCCAAGGATTTCAAGTCAGAAGAAATGGCCTTAGCAGCTTCTTGAGTGGCGAGATGAGCTTCATGCATCTGAGCAATAAGATGCGCAAGCTGCTCGTTAACTGAAGACTCCATATCTGAATGGCTAAGACGGCGCCATTCGTCTACATCCCTCTCAAGTCGGTCCACCAGAAGCTCCAATGCAGCGGCCTGGTCATCCCCTCCAAAGTCTCGGATACTCTCAATGCTTCTGGAGAAGACCACCTTTAAAGCAGAGAATGAGGTAGTCGAGCCTTTCAAAATCAAAGCGATGGATCGCTTCAACCTCTTTTAAAAGCTATCGACTAACTCAGCCACAAATTCATTCTCGGCCTCAATCACTCCTGGCAGATGAGCAGCCCCTGAAGATTCCACTGACTTTATTATACTACTGTGGAGGGAATAGTAGAAGCACTGGCCGCAGCAACATAAGAGGTCGTCGGTGATCTCGAAGGAGTCCTCATTGAAACCAGTACACTAGCTACAACCGAGGTAGGACTAGTGACTATTTCTAGGAGAGCGGGCTTAACCACTAGTTTTGGAGAAGTAGGACTGGTAATTACCCTCAGCTCCGCACCTGGCAAGATAGGCGGCACTGGCGAAACAAATGGCACCTCACTCATTGATATAGTTGGAAGTGAGATTGGCTCTGTGACTACAGTCCCCTCAATTTCAGTTCCTCTGGCTGGTTCAGGCTGATAAGAGGGCAGGTCGCCATACAAAGCATCCAACTCAGCAGCATCCGCCGCGGTTGAAGTACTTACTTCACCCTTGGATCCCTCAGGAAGATTGGTTGGCTCTTTTGAAGTCGATGCACCCAAAGACGGAACACCTGCAACAAGACTTTGTTTAGGCAAGGCATAGCAAATAGTAAGAGTCAAAAGGTTAAAACAGTACCAAAAGATAATGTCGCCTCAATCGTCTTGACGGCTGCATCAGTCCCTACGGGCTCCATTGGAAAATCTTTGGCGGAGTCAACACGAATGGCTGGCCCGCCTTCGCTTGCCGAACCCTCCGTGGTCCACCCAAAAGAGCTAGAAGCTACGGGACTTCCTTTTGAAGTCCTAGCGCCCGAAGGACCTACGTCAGCCGCATCATCTCCGGACTTTCCTGAGACGGCGAAATAGCCAGCCTCATTGCCCTCCTTATAAGTAAATAAAGGATCATAATGCTCCCCTTGTTCTCCGACAACTTCAGCTCTCAGGCTTCTCACCGCCTCGGTTCCTGAATCATAAAGCAAATAATGAGCCGTCTGGAACACATAAGAAGTATATTACAAAAACGAAGCTGATCTTACCCGGGTCCAGGCGGCTTTACTAGTAGTCGGCTTAGAAACCGACAATTTAGCTACTAATGGGGCAGGAGGAGGAGGCGGTGCAGATAATTCGCCCTCTGTAACAACCGTAGGAGCGTAGCGACGAGGCTTCTTCACTACCCTCTTCGTACGAGATCAACCCTCCCGTTTTCATTTGAAGTGGACGTCGGGATCTTCTTCCTCCACTTCTTCAACATCGACCTGTTCTACGGGGGCCGTGCCTACCCCGCCAGAAGCAGCTGCTGGAGTCTCAGCACCTGTATCCGCTTCGAAGCGAGGACTTCCTGCATCCAAGGCTTCGCTGTCATCAACGGCAATGAATTCCCCGAGGCCTGGAACGCGAACCCTTTTACCCTCGCTCTTCTCAGTAACCTTCCGCTTCAGTCGCTGAGAGATTAACTTTACACCATAGGAGTTGATAGAATATCCAATGGGTGTGGAGTTTGAGATTTTATACCACTGGCAGAATCCCAGCGTCGTCAAAAGGTTTGGAGTCCTTAGCGGCATGCACAGCCACACCTCAGTACAGCCAGCAATGAAGAACCGCTAGGCACGGGCTCCATCGATGAGACTCCCCATGAAGGCCAGATTACTGTTTGGATTGCCTACGTACAGTTGGTCATACCCAAACTGACGGGCAAACCGACTCGGGACATAGGGCTCCAGGTAACAGGTGTCCCCGCTTCTGTACAACAAATGTGAGGGCCGAATGCTAACCAACCACTCAAAGATTCCCCTGCTCAATGATGTCCGCCCTTCCCCCACATCCTTGAATTCTTCACCATAGTCCGCATCCCGAATATAGGGGAAGCAGCGGAAAAGGCTAAAGACGTCATGGCGGCACAGTAGCTTACGGACCGCAGCCACATAAGTCTTCAACCATGAACATCCCTCGAATCGATGGAGAAGCGCCATTCGAACACCTTCTGGGGGTTCCTCTCTGGCTTCGATCATGGAAGGACAGTGAAGGGCGAACCACGCCATCAAATAAGTATATGGCAGGCTTATTCTGGGGTTTGGTCCGTCGCAGGGCAAAATAGTCCCCTTTACCCGCTTCGTCGTTGGTGGCCTACAGAAAGCCTCCGTCAATGCGCGAAGGCCTCTCTGAATACAGCACACCATGGCTGGAAGGAGTCCAAGAGAATGACCATGGACTAGACGAATGGCAGGCAACAAGACAGTCGGATGAATGACGTCGCCAGATGAAGAGGGCACCACACATCTCTTCAACCAGACCGTCAAGAAACCAGTCAGAAGTGCCTTCCGGGACGTCGGTCGACGAGCCTGGTGGTGAAAACTTCGAAGAATATCGCCTTTCTCATAGGGTTCGTCATCTTCTTCCAAAATCAAATCCCCTTGAGAGTGCTCTTGCATCCGCGAAAGATGTCTTCATCTGCAACTCCACAATGAGCTGCTTCTGGAGTACCTTCCAAGTCAGGGAACAAATAATTTCCCAACTCTTCAAACTGCATGAAGCTCCCTTACTGCTCCCATGCATGCTGGCGCAAATGTACAGGTGGCATATTAACTCCCGGTAGATCTCAAGCAAAGTGGGCTCCTGCTTCTCCAAAAGTGCCAATTCCGCTTAGCACAGGAAATATTCTTCATATGGGAAAGACCCCAAAGGCAAATTAGAGACTTCCCACATCTCATACAGAACCATACCCAATTCGCTAATAGGGGTGAAGAAGGTCCCTGTAGCCGGGCAGTATAACTCAAGGATGGCGTAGAAGTTCGCTACGCTCATCTGAATGCCATAACAGGTCGCCCTGACGGCCTCATAAAGCCCCAGCCTCTCCAGATCCTCCTCAAAATGAGCAAGGACATATAGAGTCAAATCCCTCCACCATGCCTTCGGAGGGTGAATCTGGAGTCCTGAAATCAGTGGCTGGATAGTTGCCACGAACCTTAAAGAATTGATTCCCAAAGGTCTGAGCCACCGCAGGATTTTCTCCCACTGGGATGTCTGGCAGTACATTCCCAGGGTGGAGACCCAATATGCAGCGAGGAGGACCCGTCCTTGTGTAACCGGGTGAGAGAAATATCAACTTCCCTACGTGAACGGATTCAGTACTCTGACTCACTTGCCACTGCATCTTCCGAGCCCTCGTCACGCATTGAAAGAAGGACAAGGGAAAATGCCGCTTGCTAGATGGGAGATAGAACTTCTCACCATCCAATTTGAAAATCCACTGCCCCTCTCCGGCTAGTAGCTGGCGATTATTATCTGGCGCTGCATCTCCAAACATGAAGCCAGGCTTCCGATAAATTCTTCGGTCAGAATCTTCAAGGGGAGCAGTAGTTAAGATGCTCCTCATGGTGCACTGATCCCCAGCATGAAGAAGTGTATCCCGAGCAGGAGAGCTTCGCTCGCTAAATAGTGAAGCCTACCCTTGGAACTGCAAGCTAACGTTGCCGTCTAGCCCCCTGGCTGTGCCAAAGAGACTGTTCAGAGGACCAGGAATGTAGTGCACTGCAAGAGCAAGAAAAAAAACTATGATTAGTTCATCAGCTAAATAAGGGCTAAAATAAGAATGCAATTTTTGTTAAGGCATAGCCTCGCTCTCCGAGCGAAGCTGGCCTAATGATAGCTTCACCCCGAAGCTTAGTTTCGCAGCTGCAGCATAACTCCGCACTCCACACGAAGGCAGGAAGCGGAAAAATGTCAAAGTGTTAGCTTCGCTCTGGAAGCTTAGTCTCGGACAACAGAATGCAACAAAGCCCCAAGGGCTAACTTCGTCAGAAGGGGATTATTGCCTAAAGACTATTTTAAGGGCATTAAGGTCCTTTTCAGTTACACTTCAAAGGACAGCTTCGCATCCTGTCATTCAATAGGATGTGAACCGCCTAAGGGATAGCTTCGCCTGGAAGCTTAAAGAAGGGACCCTTAGTTCTAGGATTCCCAATCAAGAAATCTAGGGAAATTCAGGGAATTGAATTCTCTAAGATCATCAGATCATAATTGATCGTTCTAGATTCATGAAAAGATAGCCAGAAACTGGCTTTAAAACAGAGATGGCAATCTCTGATCAAAAGGAAAAGATCCCTACCGGTAATCGGTCGTTCGATGACCGGAGGAGGAGAAAGACCCTCCGTCGTAGAGGTTGCGACCTCTTTTCCCGCTCGTCTCTTGGAGCCATTGAAGAACAGAGGAGGTTCTTGGATTCTCAAGTAAAGAACAAAGAAGAAGAAAAGAGTCAAGTGCTCTGAAAATTTCAAAGAGAAGTGATGACCTTCTCTCTCAGCCCGATCAGGCTTTATAGGCTGATGATCGCCTAAAACGATGCCTCGAAAAGAGCACAGGCTGTCATTTCAAATTAATTTGAAACGGCGCCTAAAGCGCCTTCCCGAGAAGCGCCGATTCAGACCCACTAAGGGCTAACTCCGCTGTAAATCAAGTGTTAACTTCGCGCGACGCATGAATAACTTCGCCGAAAAACATGCATTTACTCCGCTAAAAGCACAGCCTGAGCTTCGCAGAGAATCCATGCTAGCTTCGTTGGAAGCTCTTTCCTGATTCAGATAGGATTCTATCTCTAAAGTCTAGCTCCGCCAGACCAATTCAAGTGTTCTCAAATCAAAAAGAAGGCAAAACAAATCAGATGAGTAGAAACTGAACTTTTATTGTTTTAAAAGGGAAGGTATATTGATACTACTACATCAAGGTTGTGTTTCGTACAACAGAATCATTTGCTCAAAAGGCATACAAGTGGTCCTATCTACTTCCAAGCCTAACCAACTGGACACGAAAGGCCTTCCTCCTGCACAAGGCCTTAATCCTTCGCATAATGGCAGATTTTGCCATCAAAGAGCTGGATCTTCTTTGATGAAAATTGGCAAAGGACCGGTTGCCATCAGAAAGCTGGATCATCTTTGATGAAAATTGGCAAAGGATCCGAGACCTTACAGGTGACGTCTGCTTTCCTAAAGTGGATCATCTCGGATAAGCGACTACCAGCCCCGCCTCGAAGTGGATCATCTCGGATAAGCGACTGCCAGCCTCTTCTGGGAACACACATCGCTGCTCCAGTTTGTTCCTCCTGCTTAGGATTAAAGTTTCAACTAAAAGATCAAGAGGCAAATCTCTGATCTCTTTCATCAGATCGAAAGACTGGCGAACATAGCTCACTGCAATGCAAACTGAAACAAGTTAGCAGTAAGCAAAGGAAAAGTCGCAAAAGTGAAATGCTAAGTCAAATTCTCTGAGGCGAAGCAATTTATATCTGATTCAGTTGCGCTTTAAAGATTGATTTCAGTTAAAAGCAGATGATAGCCTCGATTGCACAATGATGATGGGCTAGCTCAGCATAAGCGCAGTCTTAGCCCCACCTATATGGCAAGGCTGGCTCAACGTTGAAGAGACTAAGTCCCAATTCTTGCCTACGTGGCGAACTTAGCAGGCAAGCATGCAATGATCTTTGATCAAGTCAAAATGATAGCTTCGCCAGGAAGCTGGGAAACAGGGCTGAAGCCCTTCTCTACAGATCAGACAAATACAAAATGAAGAACAAGGAATCAATCCCTGAGGCAGCTTTAAAGCTAAATTAAGGGAGATAAACTCCCTAAAAGTTATCAGTTCATTGGTAAAGTCTCTGGATGACCGAGACTCACCAGTTCTTGGCCGGATAATGACTAGAGTGGGCACCCCACTAGTTCAAAGATCTGAGTATCTCTCTCTAATAATCAAGAGAAGATATGAGCAGACCGCTTCTCTTCAGAGGACCTCAAGTGTCCTATTTATAGGCCTCATGGCCTGAGTGTGCCGCTGCGGCTTCAAGCATAGAAGCGGGAGCGAATTTAGGGCATTTACTGAGCCTTGAGAAAGGGAACGGTTTCCCTCGAAAACGCGCAAGGGAGGAATGATCTCCCTCGTTAATCCAAAAGAAGTTATTTCAACTTCGGGAAAGCACATAATCCTTCTCGTAACTGGCTGAAAGCAGTTGGCCTCGGGAAAGGAACGACGCTCTAAAGCGAACCTATTCCGAAAGGCTCAGACGCGGAGCCGGAGCTACCCAGACGCGGAGCTACGCAGACGCGAAGCTACCCAGAGTCGCGAATCTACACGACTCTTCGGCGAATTTATCCCAAAGCAGGATTAAAAGCGAAGCTGAACTCAACCACTATGGCGATGTTCGTACTTCACATACCACCGATCAAAGCAATTCAAAGTATTTCGAAGTCTGAGCCATTCCATTGCAGACTTTTGAAAACTTTGAAGGGGGTCTTGTTGACACTTTAAAAAAGACAAGATTCTTACTGGCCTGAACAATGTCTAAACTTGTTGACATTTATAAAAGACAAGTGACAGACAAGCTGATGACCACGTTTTCACCCATCTCCGAGGGACAAAGCAGCAACTTGGACTTTACTGAAGCAGACAGTAAGCCCAGATTGCCTCTAAACAGACCTATGCAGGTCTAAAATGCTAACACTTAGCATCACATGAGCCCAAAGGGATAGCCTCGCCTGAGAGGCTAAGATTGTCCAACTTCGCCTTCAAGCCATTCAAAGCTCCATCAGAAAGCTAACTTACAGCTTCGCCTGAAGTACTCAGTTAACTCCGCAGAGAGTTAGCTTCGCAAAAAGTCACGCGCAACCGCGCAGAAGGATGTTCGGTAGCTTCGCCACAAATGTTATCTAGCTCCACTGAAGAGCTTTCTTCTGACTTCGCCAGATGCTTCTCCGAGCTCCGCTGTGAGCTCGACGCAGCATCTCCGCTGCGGGTCTGTTATGGTCAACCTTTGACCAATCAAATCTCCGATGAGATCAAATCTTCAAGATCAAATCTAAGCAAGATCAAATCTGAGATTAAATTTGGTAGTTGTTTACCATAATCTCTTGACTCTCCTAAAACGAGTGAGAGGATCAGGGGAGATCTTCCAATTATATAGAAAGAATCAAAACAGATCAGGAGGATCAACGCAACCTGCTATTCCTAGCTTCACAGAAGCTGATTTTAGCCTCGCAGCAAGGCTACTTTCTAGATTTGAACAGATTTGATTCAATCTGTTTTCAAATTTTTCAAGGGACAATTATACCCCTGCTCTCCCTATAAATAGCCCACCAGAGGCACAAGGAGAGGGATCTCCACAACAAGAAGAGACGCACACGCAGGGACGTACAGACGACCGTGCGCACAGAGAGAGAGGCTAAACAGAGATCTATTCTCTTGCTTTCAATAATTCAGAGACTTTAGAGAACTGCTTCTCTAATCAGGATGCTGATACCCTAATACCTTCCTTCCTCCCAAGGAATCTCCGGAACCAGGCGAGAAGGAATTCGTAAGTGAAGGCAGTTTTGAGAAGAAATAAGAGGGTTCTACCAACCTTCTGTTCTCCGATTCCCCGAACCAGGCGAGAAGGGAATCTCATTGCTCGCATCGTCAAAGGAAAAAGTGGTCGCGCGCTGACCAGACTCCTACCGGCACACTTCTCCAGAATCTCCGAGGAGATCTACTTGTAATCTTTTGTGTTACTTGTAATTTAGCTCCTCGACCCTTTTTCTTTTTTGTAAGTTTTCCCCTTTGCAAAATCAATAGAAAACATAATGCTCTGAAAATCCAAAGAGAAGTGATGCCTTCTCTTTCAGCCCGATCAGGCTTTTATAGGTTGATGATTGCCTAAATGATGCCTCCTCGAAAGGAGCGCAGGCAGTCGTTTCAAATTAATTTGAAACGGCGCCTATAGCGCCTTCCCAAGAAGCGCTGCTTCAGCCCCACTAAGGGCTAACTCCGCCGTGAGTCCAGTGCTGACTTAGCACAACGATTGCATAACTTCGCTGAGAAACGTGCCTTAGCTCCGCTAAAAGCACATCTCTAGCTTCGCGGAAATTTCGTGCTAGCTTCACCAGAGCTGGCTCTTGACTTATTTGAGAATCGATCTCTAACTTCGCCGGAAGTTTAGCTCCGCTGAGAGCTTCTAAATTCCTCCTAAGGAAAGGACTTACTAAAGCTAGTCCACTTCAGGTCTTCTCAAGTCAAAAAGAAGGAGAAACAAAGCAGATTAGCAGAAAATAAACTTTTATTTATTCAAAAGGGAAGATACATTGATACTACTACATCAAGGTTATCTTTCGTACAACCGAGTCATTGCTCCAAAGGCATACAAGTGGTCCTATCTACTTCCAAGCCAAACCAACTGGACACGAAAGGCCTTCCTCCTGCACAAGGCCGTAATCCTTCGCATAATGGCAGATTTTGCCTCAAGAAGCTGGATCTTCTTTGATGAAAATTGGCAAAGCATCTGAGACCTTACAGGTGACGTCCGCTTTCCCGAAGTGGATCATCTAGGATAAGCGACTACCAGCCCCGCCTCGAAGTGGATCATCTCGGATAAGCGACTGCCAACCTCTTCTGGGAACACACATCAGCTGCCCCAGTTGTTCTTCCTGCTTAAGATTTAAAGTTTCAATTGAAAAAGCAAGAGGCATCTTTCTGGTCTCTTTCATCAAGTCAAAAGACTGGCAAACATAGCTCACTGCAATGCAAACAGAAACAAGTTAGCAGTACGTCAAAGGAGAAGCTGCAAAAGTGAAATGCAAAGTCAAATTCTTTGGTGTGAAGCAATTTATATCCGATTCAGTTGCACTTTAGGAATGGATTTCAGTTTCGGTTAAGCAGAGGGTGGCCTCGCTTGCACAGTGATGATGGGCTAGCTCAGCAAAAGCCAAGTCCTAGCCTCGCTTATACGGCTAAGCCAGACTGATCCAGAGGGACGCAGTTGTGACCCCACCTGTATGGCAAGACTGGCTCAACTTTGAAGAGGTTAAGTCTTAATCCTTGCCTATGTGGCGAACTTAGCAGGCAAGCATGCAGTGATCTTTCTTTGATCAAGTGAACGTGATAGCTTCGCCGGGAAGCTGGGAAATAGGGCTGAAGCCCTTCTCTGCAGATCAGTCAGATACAAAATGAAGAAAAGGGAAATCAATCCCTAAGGCAGCTGTTAAAGCTAAATTAAGGGAGATAAACTCCCTAAAAGTTATCAGTTCATTGGAAAGTCTCTGGATGACCGAGACTCACCAGTTCTTGGCCGCTTAATGACTAGAGTGGGCAACCCCACCAGTTCAGAGATCTGAGTATCTTTCTCTCTAGATATAATCAAGAGAAGTTATGAATAGACTGCTTCTCTGCACTGCAGAGGACCTCAAGTGTCCTATTTATAGGCCTCATGGCCTGAGCGCACCGCTGCTGCTTCAAGCATAGAAGCGCGAGCGAATTTAAGGCATTTACTGAGCTTTGAGAAAGGGAATAGTCTCCCTCAGAAATGCTCGTAGGGGGAATGATCTCCTTCGTTAATGAAAGAGAAGTTATTTCAACTTCAGGAAAGAAAATAATCCTTCTCGTAATTAGCCAAAAGGCTGTTGGTCTCGGGAAAGGAACGACGTTCCAAGACCAATTTGAAGCGATTCTACTCCGGAGGCTCGGACACGGAGCTACCCAGACGCGAAGCTACCCAGAATTCTTCAGCGAATTTATCCCAAAGCAGGATTAAAAGCGAAGCTGAACTCAACCACCATGGCGACGTTCGTACTTCACACACCACCTATCAAAGCAATTCAAAGTATTTTGAAGCCTGAACCATTCCATTGCAGACTTTCAAAAACTTTGAAGGGGCTCTTGTTGACACTTTAAAAAAGACAAGATTCTTGACTGGCCTGAACAATGTCCAACTTGTTGACATTTACAAAAGACAAGTGACAGACAAGTTGACGACCAGTTCTGTACCCATCTTGAGGGACAAAACAGCAACTTGGACTCTACTGATCCAGTGAAGCAGACAGTGAGCCCAGATTGTCTTTGAATAGACCTCAGCAGGTCTAAGATGCTAGGTTAGCTCAACACTTAGCATCACATGAGCCCAAAGGGATAGCCTCGCCTGAGAGGCTAAGATCGCCCAACTTCGCCTTGGAGTCATTCAAAGCTCCATCAATGAGCTAACTTACAGCTTCGCCTGAAGCACTCAGTTAACTCCGCAGAGAGTTAGCTTCGCTCGAAACCACACACAACCGCGCAGAAAGATGTTCGGTAGCTTCGCCACAGATGTTATCTAGCTCCGCTGAAGAGCTTTCTTCTAACTTCGCCAGATGCTTCTTCCAGCTCCGCTACGAGCTCGGCGCAGCAACTCCGCTGCGGGTCTTTCATGGTCAACCTTTGACCAATTAAATCTCCAGATGAGATCAAATCAATTCAAGATCAAGATCAAATCTAATCAAGATCAAATCTAAGATCAAATTTGGCAGTTTGTCATAATCTCTTGACTCTCCTAAAACGAGTAAGAGGATCAGGGGAGATCTTTCAATTATATGGACAGAATAAAAACAGATCAGGAGACCGACCTACCTGCTACTTCTATCTTCGCAGAAACTGATTCTAGCCTCGCAGCAAGGCTACTTTCCAGATTTGAACAGATTTGACTCAATCTGTTTCCATATTTTCAAGGGACAATTATACCCCTGCTCTCCTTATAAATAGCCCACCAGAGAGCATAGAGCACAGACAGGCACGCAAGAGGCGCAAAAAACAGACACACACAGAGAGAGAGGAGGCTAAACAGAGATCTATTCTCTAGCTTTCAAGAATTCAGAGAATTCAGAGAACTGCTTCTCTAATCAGGGTGTTGATACCCTAATACCTTCCTCTCAAGGAATCTCCGAAACTAGGCGAGAAGGAATTCCCAAGTGGAGGCGGTTTGAGAAGTAACGAGAGGGTTCTACCAACCTTCTGTTCTCCGATTCCCCGAACCAGGCGAGAAGGGAATCTTATCGATCGCATCATCAAAGGGACAAAGTGGTCGCGCGCTGACCAGACTCCTATCGGCACACTTCTCCAGAATCTCAGAGGAGATCTACTTGTAATCTTTTGTGTTACTTGTAATTTAGCTTCTCGACACTTTTTTTGTAAGTTTTCCCCTTTGCAAAATCAATGAAAAACACTATTCACCCCCCTCTAGGTGATTTACAGTATTCTCCCTGCGTATATACGTCGCCAACTCTCGTCTGACTCTGTTTTCACGTATTTTGGAAAGCGGGGCGTGACATCTATGAAGAATAAACATCATATTGTACCTATAAAATTTGATCCTAGTATGTTGCTTCAAGTTCAAGCAAGAGAAGTAAGATAGAAAGCAAACCTTAATTAAAGTACACTAGATAAAATTAAACATTAGTTTATCAAAGTTTCTAAGTATAGCATAAGAAAAGTCACTTTAGACTTAACATTAAGTTATCAAAATATCTAAGCATAAACTAAGAACAACCATTAAATAATGTAACTCTAAAACTAGTTTAACTTAATGCATTACTTATCTTCAAGAATCTTAACATAACCCTAGGGTTTCAAACAGTCATAGAACTTAATCAATTCATCTTATATAACTAGACTTAATTGGTGGAGAGATTAGCAAACTACGAAGAGAATTAATTACTCATATTGATGATTAAATTAGGCATGGTGATTAAAGGATGCATAAAATAAAACAAATAAGAATTAAAGAACAAAAATTAAAAGAACAAAGAGATATGAAAAAGAAAATAAGAACTTTTATTGAATTGTCATTGGTTCAGTACAAAAGCCTTCTTCTATTTACAAATCTTCTTCTTCAAAGTAAAAACTCGAAAATACAATGGAAATTCGGAAAGAAAAAGATTTAAAGAAAATCTTAAACTTGATTTTCTGAGATGCCTCTGCTCTGTTTCTCTGCCTCTCTATTTATAGGAGATTCTAGTGGTAGAGTCCCTGTAGAACACTCCCATCAAACCGCCATGCCCGACTCCACCAGAAAGCCATGTTTTCATGGCTTTTCAGGGGGAAACACGACAAAGATGGGAAGATACAGGGTATATTTTTGCGCGTGGCTTCATCTCGTCTGTTCATTTGAAAATGTATCCTCAGAATCTTCGTTTGAACTGCATAATTTAAAATAATCTTATTTTCTAGATAACTTAGGAAACAAGTTATCTATAAATTTGAATTTAAACTTGAATTCTTCTCCTTTATCTTTGACTTTGAGCTCAAACAACTTGATTTAAATTGATTCTCTTTATCTCTGTATTTGGATAGGATTATCTCTGAATTTGCTTGGGCTTGATGGGCTTTTGGGTTTCTCCTAAACTTTTGGGTTTCTTTATTCATTTTTTCTTTTCTTCCTTGAATTTATGGATGCCTGTATACCACTAAGCAAAACTATCATAGCAATATTTAATAATAAATAAATGTGAAAATATGACTAAAAATATGCACATTTGATAAACAATCAATTTTCACTTGACAACCACCCCAGCGAGTCAATAGCCTCTATGAGTCTTCACCCTGATGGCTTACATGGGTCCTACCCTGACGGCAGTCCTTCAGGGAGCCACCTGAAAGATGGGGACTCACCCACAACAGCTACTCGGGATCAGCCTACGTGGGTCTTCACCCTGACGGCGACCGAGAGTATACACATCCTATATGGGTCCAACCCCGACGGTTACCCCTCCGAGTGTCCCCCTCCCCCCCGAAAAAAAAAAATCAAGCGCAGCAATTCTACAAACATTAAGGACTTATATCTTAAAAACCCTTTTTTCCCCTTAAAGTGTTCATAATGTTTTTTTTTCATACAAGAGGTTTTGTAGAGTGCTGATTAGTATAAAACACTAAGTTCTTAGACAATTTGAATTGACCATTTATTTGTGTCTTTTCTCCTTTTTTCCTTCTTTATGTGGTAACATTTTGTGAAGAATTGATGAATGATAATTAAGGGTTTTTTAGATATTAGTCTCTCAAATCTATCATATTTTGATATTAATCTCTCAAATCTTGTGAATTGTTCATAAGTCCTCAAATCCCATTTGTAACCCCCCGATTCTAGATGTACGTATCACCGTATCAATACTCGATACGACATACAAAATTGATTAAACCTTTCTGGTAGTCAGATTTAACCAATTTCAGTTTCAGATATCATTTTCTAATTTTTTTGATTTTTCAGATTTTTATGGAAAATTTTCTGGATTATTTTGGAAAATATTCGAATTCGGGCAATCGACTCTAGGATTTTTAATTTACAATCGGAATTGAATTTTGAGAATCTGCTTCAAATTATTCTTTAAAATCATATGATCTCCTTCCCGGCATTTTTGGAGATTTTTCTGAATCAGTCCAATGTATCACATCACACATATTGAGAATAATATAAATGGCATAATTTTATTGACTGTAGTTACTGAAAATACACCTAGAGGGAGGTGAATAGGTGTATGGCTAATCTAATTACAAATGATGCAGAATTAAAAACAAATTGCAACACACTTAGTGTAACCAAAGAGTAGTCGAATTCTCGGTGAAAGGCTCTAGACTATCTCCTCTAAATTCCTCTAAATAAGAGTTGATTGAAGGTTCACCTAGAGGGGGGGTGAATAGGTGAAGGCTAATCTAATGGTCACTTAATGCCAAATGATGCAAATAATGCGGAAGCTAAAAACAGTTATGACCTAATAAAAAACTTTTACACTAAACACCATGTATAACCAAAGAGTGTTGCCGAATTCCCCGTGAAGGGCTCTGGACAAACTCCTCTAGATTCCCCTTGAATGGGTTGAGGTGCCGCGTTGGCTCTCTTGGTTGAATACAAGTGTTAGCAAACAAACCCAAGCAAGTATATCAATTTAAGCACAATATATCAAGCATGTAAATGTAAAGACAATAATTGAATGCAAGATATAAACAAGTAAGGGAGAGAGAGAGAAAAGGCAATCGCAAACACAAAGGGTTTGTTTCGAGGTTCGAGCACACTTGCTCTACATCCCCGCCTTCGACACACGAAGGATTTCCACTATGCAAGATCCCAATGGATCTCTCCTCGGTGCCGCAACACCTACAAGCCCTCGGACTCCCTAGTCCCGTACACACGCAAGCCCACTAGCTTGCCGAGGCCGCACCTCAAACCAAGAGTTCGCACCCGAACCCTAAACAACCACGAGCACACTTGCCCGTCTCCTCAAAGAACAAGAAAAGATCTTTGGTGATCTAAACACTTTGATCACCAATGAAAACTCTCACTACAACACTCCTATAGGATGAATAGATCAATGGATGCTCAAGTGTTTGTGTGAGAAAAGCAAGGATTGAAACTTTGGTGAAAAACTCAAGAAATCTCTTTTACACTCTTGATAAACTCTCCTTTTAATTGGAAGTATTGGCTCTAATTTTGTGGAGAAAAACCTCTGGAATGAATGGGAAAAACTGGCTCTAAGAGTCTCCAAAATCTTGGCTCAAAACAATGACCAAACCCCTAAATTTATAGGCCAGAAAAATATAGCCGTTGGGGTCTGTCAGAGCTGCCGGTCGACCCGTGCGGTCGACCGCCAACGGTCAGAAATCAGACCGTTGGAGCCACAGTCGACCGCTGGGTCGACCGACCTACTGGAGCTGAGAGTCTGACTCTCTGTCGGTCGACCCGTACGGTCGGCCGAACTTTCCAGAGAGCTCTGCTCTCTGGAGCGGTCGACCCGTACGGTCGGCCGTCCTCCAGTGCACAAAGGCGTGCACATCTGTGCACGTCGGTCGACCGGGCCGGTTGGCCGACTTCAGGATTAGTCGACTTATAAAGGTTACTAGTCGACTTATCCGAAGCCTGAAACAGTTTTCTGGGATTAAAAAGTTAGTCTTATTGGATCAAATAAAATCCCATAAAATACATAAAAATCTACAAAAATAGTTTAACCAATATACTTTGATAATCAAACATGCTTGCACAAAATCAAGGCATGATATAAAAGATTGGACTATTTTTGTAACTTGGAAATATTTGGGTCATGATAAAAACTGTATTTCCAAAACAATATTTTTCCAAAACATGTTTTTCCAAATCTTCATCAAATATAAAAACAAGATATACTTTTAAAGCATAGTGTGTATGGATATGATCCACTATACAATCAAGATGAAATATCTATGTTTTTGTCATAAAGCTCTAAACTTGGTTTTGGTTAAAAGATAAGTATATGAGAAACACCAAAAATCACTTGAAATACATGTTTGGTTTTTGGTCAAAATTTTTTTCTAAAACAAACTAAATCAAGAGTGTGTGTGCATGGTATACTTGAGCAATCCACCAACTACTCTATCCTTTACATTTTATCAAAAACAAAAACAAAATCTTATACCTAGACACAAGTCTTCATCTTCTTGAAGTCTTCACTTGAAGGCTTCTCATCTTCTTGACTTGGTCCAAGCTTGATCCAAAAGCTCCTTGGATTAACCGTGCTAGCTCCAAATCTTGACATTTTATCCTTTGTTGAGCTATGCACCTACTAAGATCTTGATAATGAATCTGTCACTAATTAAACATAAGATCATTAGTACTATAACTACTTGAGTTGATCATCATCAAAACTAGAGTGATGGGCCTTTGGGCCAACAATCTCCCCCTTTTTGATGATGGCAAAACTCATGAAGTTATATATGCATGGATTAAAGTAAAGCTTCAAGGAAGCTCCCCCTTAACTCATGCATACCAAATAAATAATAGATATGGCAATGAGGCACATGAATATGTATGCAAGTATGGAGATAAAACATGCAACAAGCATAAATCAAAACCTTTTTCTCCTATTTGCAATACAAAAATATATATGCATAAACATAAATCTTACTCAACCATGCATATAAACTCAAAATCTTTCTCCCCCTTTTTGTCAATCATCAACAAGGGGTCAAAGTAAAATTAAATCAAACAAATTTTTCTCCCCCTTTTTGTCAAAAACAAAGAGATCAAGAAGGGTAATACAAATCAATCAATAAAGATTTATATACGATATACATTCATGAAGAGGAAGACGCTAAGTCAGCTTCCCTACACATATGCATTACATGAAGAAGGGATGACAAACCCTAACTCACATAACACATATTATGTAATGCATAAGAAGAGATGTGAAGCTCCCCTACACACGTATATCATATAAAGAAGAGTTGTCAAGCTCCTCAATTTATAATATACTCAACATGAATCTATATGTAGAAGAGATGTTAAGCTCTCCTTACATATAGGAAATACATATCAAAACTTTTTTTTTTAATTTTTCTTAAACAAAATTTTTAAGGTATCAGAGCTCTTGTAAAACAATCAAATTTTAAGATACCTAATTGAAAATAATCATTGTTATAAAACATATTGATACCAATTGAAAGTTAACAAATATGAAGTTGAAGTATTTTGATATCAATGGTAAACATAATGATCAAAATTTTTATTTTTCATCATAAACTTTGTGCCTTTTTAAAAAAATTGTGAACCAATTGAAAGTTAAGCACATGAAATTCATATATATGTATGAAATGAGTATACCAATTGAAATTGATACATACATATACAAGAAAACAAAATATGAGTATATACAAAAATTATCAATTTAGATACCAATTGAAAGAGTCCAGTGATACCAATTGACATAACAAGTAAATCAAGTATATATCTCATAACCTACCACCCTTCATATGCTCAAGATAGAAGATTTTCAATGAAGCATACAAGGCATAATCGCCCATCCATCCTCCCATTGATGGTAGGGGTTTTCAAAAAATAAATTTGGAAATGTATAGCATTGAAAATAACTACCAAATGAAGAACAATAACTAGTTGAAATAATTTTTGAAAAACTAGTTAAAGATCCTTCAAAGCATATATATTTCATGAATCATACCAAATACAAGAATTGACACTCGATCTATAAAGCTCAAAAATATGTTCATGAATCAAAGTCATGACAAAATAAATAAAGTGTGTGTTCAAAAGTCATGTAAATAACATTTTCATGAAAATAGACATTGAAGCTCAAAAAGATGAATAACATTTTATAACACATGAAAATTTATTTTTCTTAAAAAAAATAATACACTTCTAGGCATATGTATGATTTATCCAATCCTAACAATACACATACATATCCCAAACATAAAAGAGTCTATTAAATGTATTTGCATGAAGGCAAGAGACTCACGGGTATACATGTATATTTATTAGATTTGAGTACAAAAATACATATACATGAAGTAAAAACATGAAAATTGGCAAAACATGTATAAATGAAAGAATCATCAAAACTAGCCTATACATGTGCATAAAGTGGGTACAAGTGAGCATGAAGTGCAAACATATATAAATCAAATGTAACTCACTATTAGTACATGTATACATGCAAGTTTTGATAAAATCTACATTTAAACTACCACATGAAGCACAATAAATCATGAACATGCTCAAAATATTATAAATGAACTAGCATGTACATAAATAAAATGGAGTTTAGAGATTCTTACCAACTCTAAAGCTCCAAATATGGTGGTCGTCCCACCAAAACTCCCTTTATAGCGATGCGACTAAAGTGTGTCCATCCAATCCATGTGAATCCACTACCAAGGCACCGATCCTCTCACGTTTTGTGAGAGCCCTCACCTACATCAAAAGCAAATGGTGGGGGTTTTGGTACCCATTTTTTCTTGGGTCCTTGGGGGTTAGTCTTGTTGTAAGGCACCCAAACATTTTTATTAGCAAAATTAAAATGATGCAACTTGTCATAACAAAATTTTGCTAAATGGCCTTTGCGGCCACAATGTGTACACTTGTACACCTTATGATACTTATGAGCGTGATTGTGATCGTGGCGTGCAACATAAGCAAATGCATGATGAGAGTGATGTGCATGAACATGAGGAGTTTGTTTCTTTGCAAATAAGGACTCCAACCTAGTATGGTTAAATGCACATGAGTTCAAAGTTGAACTCAAATTATCCATTTTATTTTTCAAATTCTTAATCTCACTATCATCAATGGTAGCATGTAAAGAGTAGTGAGACATAAAATCATTTTTCTTCTTTTTAGAAACATTTTCTTTTCCTTTTCTTTTTCAAAAATTTTCTTCTTCAAAGAAGTGTTTTCATTTAAAATAATTTCCTTTTGAGTTTCCACCAAAATAAATTTATCTTTCAAAATCGTGTTCCCTTCACAAAGATCATTTAATTTAGACATAAGGGAAACATTCTCATTTTTCAAAAACTCATTTTCTTTTTCTAAGCATATAATGTTAGATTTAAATGAATCTTGTTCTATATGCATGCAATCAAGTTTCTTTTTCAAATTTTTATTATCTTTCTTAATCATGTCATATTTTTCAAGCAATAATTGACAAAATGTAGAAAGCTCTTCATATGACATGTTATTATCCTCATCCTGGATTCGGAAGTTACCTCAAGGGGGTTATCCCCTTGGACCATATAGCACACGTTGGAGGTGTCGCTTCCAACGTCCGAATCACTCCCGGCATAATATAGATCCTTTTCGCCAAGGGAGGTGATGATGTTCCAAGCTACAAAAGCCGATTCAACATTAGAAACCCTAGAAAGATATTCATCATTTAGGGTACATTTAAGAGCATGAAGGGCTTTTGCATTAGCCTTAAAGTACTTGCTATTATTAACATATGAATCATTAGTGGTAGCAAGATATACATGAATGCCTAAGGCCTTGAGGTACAAAGACATCTTAACCTTCCAAATTTGGATGTTAAGAATGTCAAAGGTGGTGGTGACATGAACTCCATGGTGTGTGTACAAATATTGTGATTAGCCTAAAAATGAGGATCTTTAACTCTAGGTTGTTAGACCCAAATCAGAGTACCAAGCTCTGATACCAATTGAAGGTTCACCTAGAGGGGGGGTGAATAGGTGATGGCTAATCTAATGGTCACTTAAGGCCAAATGATGCAAATAATGCGGAAGCTAAAAACAATTATGACCTAATAAAAAACTTTTACACTAAACACCATGTATAACCAAAGTGTGTTGCCGAATTCCCCGTGAAGGGCTCTGGACAAACTCCTCTAGATTCCCCTTGAATGGGTTGAGATGCCGCGTTGGCTCTCTTGGTTGAATACAAGTGTTAGCAAACAAACCCAAGCAAGTATATCAATTTAAGCACAATATATCAAGCATGTAAATGTAAAGACAATAATTGAATGCAAGATATAAACAAGTAAGGGGGAGAGAGAGAGAGAAAAGGCAATCGCAAACACAAAGGGTTTGTTTCGAGGTTCGAGCACACTTGCTCTACATCCCCGCCTTCGACACACGAAGGATTTCCACTATGCAAGATCCCAATGGATCTCTCCTCGGTGCTGCAATACCTACAAGCCCTCGGACTCCCTAGTCCCGTACACACGCAAGCCCACTAGCTTGGCGAGGCCGCACCTCAAACCAAGAGTTCGCACCCGAACCCTAAACAACCACAAGCACACTTGTCCGTCTCCTCAAAGAACAAGGAAAAGATCTTTGGTGATCTAAACACTTTGATCACCAATGAAAACTCTCACTACAACACTCCTATAGGATGAATAGATCAATGGATGCTCAAGTGTTTGTGTGAGAAAAGCAAGGATTGAAACTTTGGTGAAAAACTCAAGAAATCTCTTTTACACTCTTGATAAACTCTCCTTTTAATTGGAAGTATTGGCTCTAATTTTGTGGAGAAAAACCTCTGGAATGAATGGGAAAAACTGGCTCTAAGAGTCTCCAAAATCTTGGCTCAAAACAATGACCAAACCCCCAAATTTATAGGCCAGAAAAATATAGCCGTTGGGGTCTGTCAGAGCTGCCGGTCGACCCGTGCGGTCGACCGCCAACGGTCAGAAATCAGACCGTTGGAGCCACGGTCGACCGCTGGGTCGACCGACCTACTGGAGCTGAGAGTCTGACTCTCTGTCGGTCGACCCGTACGGTCGGCCGAACTTTCCAGAGAGCTCTGCTCTCTGGAGCGGTCGACCCGTACGGTCGGCCGTCCTCCAGTGCACAAAGGCGTGCACATCTGTGCACATCGGTCGACCGGGCCGGTCGGCCGACTTCAGGATTAGTCGACTTATAAAGGTTACTAGTCGACTTATCTGAAGCCTGAAACAGTTTTCTGGGATTAAAAAGTTAGTCTTATTGGCTCAAATAAAATCCCATAAAATACATAAAAATCTACAAAAATAGTTTAACCAATATACTTTGATAATCAAACATGCTTGCACAAAATCAAGGCATGTTATAAAAGATTGGACTATTTTTGTAACTTGGAAATATTTGGCTCATGCTAAAAACTGTATTTCCAAAATAATATTTTTCCAAAACATGTTTTTCCAAATCTTCATCAAATACAAAAACAAGATATACTTTTAAAGCATAGTGTGTATGGATATGATCCACTACACAATCAAGATGAAATATCTATGTTTTTGTCATAAAGCTCTAAACTTGGTTTTGGTTAAAAGATAAGTATATGAGAAACACCAAAAATCACTTGAAATACATGGTTGGTTTTTGGTTAAAATTCTTTTCTAAAACAAACTAAATCAAGAGTGTGTGTGCATGGTATACTTGAGCAATCCACCAACTACTCTATCCTTTACATTTTATCTAAAACAAAAATAAAATCTTATACCTAGACACAAGTCTTCATCTTCTTGAAGTCTTCACTTGAAGGCTTCTCATCTTCTTGACTTGGTCCAAGCTTGATCCAAAAGCTTCTTGGATCACACCGTGCTAGCTCCAAATCTTGACATTTTATCCTTTGTTGAGCTATGCACCTACTAAGATCTTGATAATGAATCTGTCACTAATTAAATACAAGATCATTAGTACTATAACTACATGAGTTGATCATCATCAAAACTAGAGTGATGGGCCTTTGGGCCAACATTGATGTGCTATGTAAAGCTCTCTTGGTTTAACACAAGTGAGGCACACAAACAAACCAAGCATATAAGATATTAACAATATGATGCAATGCACAATATAAGAGAGAGTTTAAAGATAGTGGACTAAACACAAACACCGAGAAATATTTTGAGGTTCGAGCCACTGCTCTACATCCCCGCCTTCACACAGAAGGATTTCCACTATATTGTCCACACAGGACTTCCCACACAGGGAACCTCCACTGAGGATTTGGGTAATAAAACTTTGGAGTACACACTCCTCTCTCCAACAAATACAACTTCTTCACAAGAGGCAAGGCATAACAACTATCACCTCTACACTTAGAGGGATGGGAACTTAGTCAAAATAAGATCAACCTCACAAAAGAGGGATAAGGCTCAAAGCCAACACTCCAACAATCACCTCTACACTTAGAGAGATACCAACCAAGCCAAACTCCTTCACAATCACCTCTACACTTAGAGGGATATCAACACAACCAAACTCAACTTCCACAATCACCTTTATATAAGAGGGATACCAAAACAACCTCCACACTCACCTCTACATAAGAGGGAACTCAAATAAAAAGGTTTATAACTCTTGGTGATCACAAAGACCACAAACCAATTTTCTCACTAAAAATAAAATCCTAATAGATAGGATAGATATGATAGCTCAAGTGTGAGAATATAAAGAGTTTGAAAATCAAAACACAAAGAAAAACTCTAGATTGAAATTTAAATGAAGATCAAAACAACTCCCAAAGACTTCTCCTTTTCTTGATTTTTCTAACCTTTTAAAAACAAATAAAGATAAAATCTTTAAGCCCAAAACTCTTTTAAAACTTGTTGTTAAAACACTTAAGAAGATGAGAATTTTTGTTCTTGAAAAACTTTTTTTAAAACAGCCCAAGGAATGGGTATATATAGCACAAAAACAAATCTGCTCGTTGGCAGCAGGAAAGGGTAGAAATGCCCTTTCGGTCGACCGCCCGGTCTACCGCCCGGTCTACCGGCCAACGGTCATTTTTCTTACCATTGTGCCAGCGGTCAACCGCCCGGTCGACCGGGCCAAAGCCAACGGTCGACTGGCCCCAACCCGAGAGTGGGGTGCTTTCAGTCGGTCGATCGCCCGGTCGACCGGCCGAAGAGGCTGGCCATGTGCACGTCCTTGTGCACATTGGTCGACCATGCCGGTCAACCGGCTCTTGGTCCAGTCGACCGTCCGGTCAACCGCCAGAGCAAACAAGCTGTGGATTATAAGATTTAACACTTGTCTTTTTAATATCGATTAAATCCCATAAAATCACATAAATTACAAAAAAATAAGTTCTTTTAAGATCTTTGAAATACAAACATGTGTAACTAAAATTCAACACATATTATAAACTATTTGAACTATTTTTGTGATATGAAAATTTAGCCTTTAAACAAAAATCGTATTTTCCAAAAACCAAACTTTTAAATGAAAAACCGTTTTCTCCAAAACTTATGTAAATACAAAAACATGACATTGAAACAACTTTGAAGCATATTGTATATGGATAAAATTCAATATACATACAAGATATATATCTATGTTTCTGATATGAAATCCAAAACCAGTTAAACCGAAAATCAAAAACCAATAAACTGAAAACTTGTGTGTGTGAACTTGAGCATATCAATACTATCTAATCTTTACACAAGATCTAAACAATCTAAACTAAACGCAAACCGAAGTCTTCTTGTAGAACTCCTACTCCAAGTCGACTTGATCCAAACATGATCCAACGAGCTTGACTCCAACCGAGTACTAGATGCGATCTTGACGCTCGAGCTCTTGAATCAACATGTGAAAGTTCCTAAACTCCTTGTTGAAGCTAATCACCTACTAATAACTTGATCAAATATCTGAAACTAAATATCACAAGATTATTAGTAAACTATAACTACATGAGTTAATCATCATCAATACTAGAGTGATGGGCCTCTGGGCCAACAATCTCCCCCTTTTGATGATGACGAAACTCATGGAGTTATATATGCATGAATTAAAGTTAAGCTTCATAGAAGCTCCCCCTTAACTCATGTATAGCAATAAAAAATAAAGATATTCAATGTATGTATAAAACAAATAACACATATTAACATATTAATTGAAAACAAAAATATATATGCTCCGATACCAATTGGAAAAAAAAATAATCATGCATATAAATGACATAAGTATGTATATAGAAAAACTCCAAAATTTTCTTTTTGTCAAATTATCAAATGCATACATTAAACTCCAAATTTCTTATGCATATATAAAACTCCAAATTCTCTCTCCCTTTTTGTCAAATCATCAACAAAGGGGCATAAATAAACTGAAAAAACCATTTTCTTCTTTTTGGTCAAATCAAATAAGAATGGTGTATATGTGATATACATTCATGAAAAGGAGAGACGTAAAGTTAACTCCCCCTACATACATGCATTATATGAAAAAGAGATGACTAAACCCTAATCACATAACGCATAATATACAATGGATAAAAGGAGATATGAAGCTCCCTCTACACACGTGTACTACATACCAAAGAAAGATCAATCACTTCATATGAAATATACTCAACATGAATCTATATAAAGAGAAGATGTTAAGCTTCCCTTGCATATAAGCAATACAAATCAAAACAATGTGATACCAATTGAAAAATATATCAATTTATAATAAAGGTATACATTGAAACATTATGATACCAATTTATGATACTAATCGAAAATAAACAAAACATTTTTAAGATATCAATTGAAAGTACAAAATTTTTAAGATATTAAAAGATACCAATTGAAAATATCTTGATACCAATTTAAAAAATCTTGTGGATCTTGATATCAATATAAACTGAGACGATGTAAGTTTTTGATAACAATTGAAATATCTATATATTGTAGATCTTGATACCAACTGAAAGAATATATATATTGTAAGTTTTGATACCAATAGAAAGTAAAAATCAAGTTTTTAGGTAAACACAACTCATTTCTATATATATACCAATTTAAAATGAAGCATGATACCAATTGAAAAACACGAACCAACCTTTTTGGTTAAGTATTAAAATCATTTTGCAATAGAGATATCAAATAGAGAATAATATCAATTTAAGATTCTTGATACCAATATTGAAAATGTTAGCATATACCAATTGAAAATGTTTTTTATTAAGAGCGTAGGAAACCAATTGAAAATTAAGATATCGATTGAATAATGTCATTTTTTTATCATAAGGAATGAGAGTAGAATACCAATTGCAAATAAAACTAATTGAAAAGTAAAACATGAATTTTCTCCTCCTTTATGAAATACCAATAAAAACGATGCATAAGCTTATAAGATACCAATTGAAAAATAATTAACATTAAGGAGTAAATCAAGCTTAGTATAAACATAATTTGTGCTTTAAGATTTAAAGATATAGTAAGCACAATCAAATCACATATATATATATATATATATATATATATATGAAAAATTAAATACCAATCGAAATTGATACTATTTGAAGTTTGAGGCATACATATATAGAAAACACAAATATGAGTATACAAAAAAAATATCAATTGTGATACCAATTGAAAAAATATGAGGATCAAGTGTATTACTCATAATTAACCTCCCTATTCATGCACATGTTTAAATAGATTTTCAATTTGAGCATACAAGACATGGTCGTCCATCTAACTATCCTTCGAAGGAAGGGGTTTTCAAAAATATAATTTGAAAATAATTTTAACAATTTGAAAACTCTTCCAAAATGAAGAATATGAACTAGTTTTAGGATAATTTTGAAAACTAGTATGAAATCTTTTGAGTAAGGAATAAAACATGATTATATTCCATGAAAAAAAAATGTAAGTCACATGGTCATCAACACTCAAAATCTATAAAGCATATACAAGGCTCATGAAAACAAAAATCATGAGTAAACATGAATACTGTGAGTGTAAGAATCATGTAATCCACATCATGGACATAGGCAATGAAACTCAATGAAATTCCTTCATAAATATGAAAATCATCAAAACTAAATAGGCTTTAAGGTATATAGATGTTCAATCTAAACTAAAAGTATACATACATTTTCTAAACACATATGAGTTCATAATAAAATTTGCATGAAAGGTAAGGGACTCAAGGGTATACATGTATATTTAAAGTTTTGAGAAAATTGACATATACATGAAGCAAAACACATTATCATAAAAATGTCCAAAAATAGGGAATAAAAGTTTAAATGCACTAATCATCAAAACTAGGTTATACTAGTATATCTAATGGGTACAAATGAGTAATTAAGTACAAACATATAAAAATCAAATGTGGCTCATTAGTTGTACAAGTATCTACACAAGTTTTAATGAAAACTACATATAAACAAGTAATCAACACATGAGGTGCAAAATCATAAACATAAACCAATATGATTATTATATAAATGCACATGTCTTAGAGTTGTGATATACACACTAGCTAAACTAAAGTGAGAACACAAAAGTAATGGTCCATATAAACATGGGTGTATCTCAAATACTACATATGTATATCACAAGTCTAATTATCATGACATTTAACATAATAATCATGAAAAATCAAAACATACTAATAATCAATAATCTATAAGCATGTAAATATAAATAAGGAGTTAGAGATAGTTACCAAAACCAATAGGGTTTATCTCTAGGTCTCCAAACTATGGTGGTCCTCCCACCAAACTCCCCTTGAAAGTGATGCATCCAAAATTGACACCGTTTAGCTCGGAACCCATTCACCTCAAGGCACCAACACTCTCACGTCAAGCGAGAGCCCACACCTACATCAAATAAAATTGGAGTGGCTTTTGGTACCCATACCTTATTGGGTCCATAGGGTTAGCACCTTTCCTAACCCAAACAAATTTATTTGCAAAATTTATATTATGTATTCTATCATAACAAAACTTTGCAAGGTGGCCCTTACGTCCACAATGTGTGCAAGTGTATACATGAGCATACATGGTGTCATGTGTGTGAGCATGAGAAGCATGTGTATGTCGTAGTTTGCGTGCATGCATAGGAGGAGCATGTTTCTTGCGAAATATGGATTCCAACCGTGTGTGGTTCATGGCACATTGGCTCAAAGTGGAGCCCAAAAAATCACACTCTTCTTTAATATATTTATATCTTTTTCAATAATAGTAGAAGAGGTGGAGCATACTATATGTACACTCGATGATGAAGCATGGCAAACATGTGTATCTAAATCATTTTTCAAAGATTTATTTTCATTAGAAAACAAATCCAATTCTTTTGAAATAGAAATAATTTGTTTTTCAAAGAATCATTTTCTTTTAAAACGAAGACAAGTTTTGAAGATAGAACTTCATTTTTCTTCAACACTTCCTCACAATCATTTTTACCTTTTAAAATGTTTTCATTTAAGGCAAGATCAAGTTGGGATTTCAATGAGTCCCTTTCATTTGATATCTCATCCCTTTCTTGCAAAATCATGTTAAGTTTTGAAAACAAATCCTTATTTTTTTCTTTTATTTTAAAAGTTTTCTTTTCAAGAGTTGGTGTTTTTGTAATAGGTTTTCACAAACAATAGATAGTTCTTCATTTAATGCATCAGCATCAACATGATCATCACTACAAGAAGAACTAGCACAATCATCTAGTTGAGTTTTCGAATTTACCTCGAGGGAGTCATTCCCTTGGACCATGTAGCAAGTTTGTTCGGATTCATCCTCACTAGATTCGTTCTCCACAATATTTGGCGTTTGAAGCTTTGGAGAGGTCAAGGTGTTTCATACTGCAAAGGCGAAATCACAATGAGAAATCATAAAAAGATAATCTTTACTTAAAGTGCTCCTAAGTGCCTCGAGGGCCAGTTCATTGGCCTCTATATGCTTGTTATTATGAAGATAAGATTTCTTGGTAACGGTAAAGTAAACATGCATTCCTAGAGTCTTGAGATACATACTCATCTTAATCTTCCATACGTTGATGTTGGAAACATCAAACATAGGAGGGGTCATCGAATCCATGAGTGTGTGTAAACAAATATGTGTGCAAATCTAAATCTAGATTAACCAACCAAGATCTCACTCTTAGGTGGTTAAACCTAATATCAGGAGCGTAGGCTCTGATACCAATTGAAAGTACACCTAGAGGGGGGTGAATAGGTGTTTGGCTAATCTAATGACAAATGATGCAGAATTAAAATAAATTGCAACACACTTAGTGTAACCAAAGAGTGTAACCGAATTCCCGTGAAGGACTCTAAACTATCTCCTCTAAATTCCTCTAAATAAGAGTTGATGTGCTATGTAAAGCTCTCTTGGTTTAACACAAGTGAGGCACACAAACAAACCAAGCATTTAAGATATTAACAATATGATGCAATGCACAATATAAGAGAGAGTTTAGAGATAGTGGATTAAACACAAACACCGAGAAATATTTCGAGGTTCGAGCCACTGCTCTACATCCCCGCCTTCACACAGAAGGATTTCCACTATATTGTCCACACAGGACTTCCCACACAGGGAACCTCCACTGAGGATTTAGGTAATACAACTTTGGAGTACACAACTCCTCTCTCCAACAAATTCAACCTCTTCACAATAGGCAAGGCGCAACAGCTATCACCTCTACACTTAAAGGGATGGGCACTTAGCCAAAACAAGATCAACCTCACAATAGAGGGATAAGCTCAAAGCCAACACTCCAACAATCACCTCTACACTTAGAGGGATACCAACCAAACCAAACTTCTTCACAATCACCTCTACACTTAGAGGGATATCAACTCAACCAAACTCAACCTCCACAATCACCTCTATACAAGAGGGATACCAAAACAACCTCCACACTCACCTCTACACAAGAGGGAACTCAAATAAAAAGGTTTATAACTCTTGGTGATCACAAAGACCACAAACTAATTTCTCACTTAAAACAAAATCCTAATAGATATGATAGATATGATAGCTCAAGTGTGAGAATATAAAGAGTTTGAAAATCAAAACACAAAGAAAAACTCTTGAAAAAAACTCTAGATTGAAATATAAATGAAGATCAAAACAACTCCCAAAGACTTCTCCTTTTCTTGATTTTTTCAACCTTTAAAAACAAATAAAGATAAAATCTTGAAGCCCAAAACTCTTTTAAAACTTGTTGCTAAAACACTTAAGAAGATGAGAATTTTTACTCTTGAAAAAACTTTTTTTAAAACAGCCCAAAGGAAATATATAGCCCAAAAACAAATTTGCCCCTTGGCAGTAGGAAAGGGCAGAAATGCCCTTCCGGTCGACCGCCCGGTCAACCGGCCAACAATCATTTTTCTGACTGTTGTGCAAGCGGTCAACCGCCCGATCGACCGGCCCCCACCCAAGAGTGGGGTGCTTTCAGTCGGTCGACCGCCCGCCTGATCGGCCGAAGAGGCTGGCCATGTGCACATCCTTGTGCACATCGGTTGACCGTGCTGGTCGACCGCCAGAGCAAACAGGATGGGGATTATAGGATTTAACACTTGTCTTTTTAATATCGATTAAATCCCATAAAATCACAAAATTTTCACAAAAATAAGTTCTTATAAGATCTTTGAAATACAAACATGTGTGACTAAAATTCAACATATATTATATACTATTTGAACCATTTTTGTGATATAGAAATTTAGCCTAAACAAAAATCGTATTTTCTAAAATCCAAACTTTGAAATGGAAAACCGTTTTTCTCCAAAACTTATGTAAATACAAAAACATGATATTGAAACAACTTTGAAGCATATTGTATATGGATAGAATCTAATATACATACAAGATATATATCTATGTTTTTGATAGGAAATCCAAAACCGATTAAACCGAAAACAAAAACCAATAAACTGAAAACTTGTGTGTGTGTGTGAAATCACCTAGAGGGGGGGTGAATAGGTGATGGCTATATGAAATATGGCAATAATGCGGAATTAAAAATTCTACTAACAAATTGCTCAAATTAAAAGACTAGCAATAAACACAATAAGTAGTGCAATAAATAAAGGAGTTGAGTTTAGAGAAAATTCGAGCAAACGCAAACACAAGTATATGTTTCCGAGGTTCGAGCCACGCTCTACGTCCCCGCCTTCACACTTGAAGGATTTCCACTATTGTTGATCCCACCGGATCGCCAATACAAGGACACACTTGTCCTATCTCTTGTGATGCCGCAACACCACCCGGAGCACACTAGCTCGCCTTGAGGCCGATGCCTCTACAACTTCACACAAGAAGAAAATGATCACACTTGATCGAAAATCGCTCACTTAGCACAATCCTATAACCAATATGTAGATATAGAATTTTGGGATTGTGTAGTGCAAATATCTAGAGTGAAGTAGAGGTAAAGGCTTCAAAAAGGGTGTATGGAAATTTTGGCTTTGAAAATCTTTTCTCAAATGAAAGGCTTGAAAAACTTATGAAAGTCTCTTGTCAAATCTTGTAAAATTGTTGTCTAATCATGTTGAAGTGACCTCCTATATATAGGGGATGAGAAACAGGGCAAAAAGGCTGGAGAAATTCGTTGGGGTGAGATCCCAACAAATCTGTCAGAAAAATAGAGCTGTTGGAGTCTGTCAGAATTTCTGACAGCTGCCGGTCGACCGGGCCGGTCGACCGCCAACGATCATATTTCTGACCGTTGGGGACAGCGGTCGACCGCCCCGGTCGACCCGAACAAACAGAGAGCACTGTAAGTGCCCCGGTCGACCCGAGCGGTCGGCCGACGTACACACATGCACAGCGTGTACGTCGGTCGACCCGGACGGTCGACCGGCTCCTGTCAGTTCTGAAAAATCAGAACTGCAGAAACCAGGACTTGGGTCTTTTGGTTTTGGTCTTGTGGTTTGGGGTTTTGGACCTTATAAAAATAGGAGTATGACCATATGTCACTACCCTAACATGTTAAAACATTTTGATAAAAATCTCTTTGATAAAAACTTGTTTTTTCCAAAAGTTGGTTTTTCCAAAACTTAAAGTTTCTAAAACAATTTTTCAAAACATGTTAACTCTAAAACTAAGTTGGAAATAGAAATTATTTTTGAAGCCATGAATCAAACTAAAGTGTGTGTGTGAGTGACAATCCCATAACTCTACTTCTAACATCTAGGTTTTGACAAAGATTCTAAAAGAAAAGCAAAAATACAAATCTTAGATTTTTTCATTGTCTTGATCTTGACTTGGTCTTTTCTTCAATGTCTTGATTCCGAAGCTTTCTATTGTGCTAGGCTTTGGAATGCAAATCTTCAGCGGCATCCAAACTTGTGAGTCTTGATATCGGAGCCGTCAAATCAACCTGTTTTACCTGAAATACTTTTAAACAAAATTGTTAAATACATAACTAAATATGGTTTGTTATCATCAAAATATCCAACAAGATATAGGGCTAAATGGCCTTTGGGCCAACAATCTCCCCCTTTTTGATGATGACAAAACATATATAGTTATTACAAATATTTTGGGTAGAGACTTCAAATGAAGCTCCCCCTCAACACATGCATATACAAAAATATGCTCAAGCATAGACAAATCTCAAAAAAAAAATGGTGGGTGATAATCCACAACATAATCCACAACACATATATCCATGCTAGATAAAAATACTCATGCCATGCTAGATAAAAAATACTCATGTCATAAAATAGAAATGAAACACATGTCCACAAAGCATAACCAACATAACAAGTACATGTCCACACAAACATAAATACAAGATAAAGATGTCCAACAGAAAATACTACAAAATATAAGTACACAAAATATGGAGTCTCTCTCAACAATAACTCTCCCCCTTTTTGACATCATCAAAAGGGGCAGGTCACTCAGCACCACCAGCAGCATCGTCCTCAGAAGAACTCTCCTCAGCATCGTCTTCCTCAGACGAACTCTCCTCAGCGTCACCCTCTGCCATCGTCTCATCATCATCATCATCATCATCATCATCATCATGATCTGCCTCCTCTGGATCGATGCCAGCAACGCCTGGCTGTGGAGGTGGAACAACAGTAGGGTCTCTGGCAGGAAATGGAGGGCCGGAGGATGGAAGAGGACGAGCAAAGGATGTGGGATCTGGACCAAGCATATCGAATTTCGCAAATAGTGTCTCAAATTGCGAGTCCACGAATCTCATGGCGTTCGCAAAGTAAGACATGTCATTGCGAATTCCCTGGAAGCGCGAGTCCATCTCCGCACGAAGGGCTGCATCTCGCTGCTCCATATCCGCACGAAAGGCTGCGTCTCGCTGCTCGATCCAAGACTGATGCTCCTGGATCTGAGAGCGAATCTCAGAAGACATAAAGGACTGGAACTCAGGAGATAAAGATGGACCGGGAGCAGAGGAAATCCCTGGGGCCGAAGAAGACCCTGGGGCAGACGAAGATCCTGGAACTGGAACTGGAGGGGGCTGCTCAGGAGGGGCTCGACGAATCTGAGCCTGCATCCTCTTCAAAAAGGGTCCAAGTTCACAGAGGGTTCGGAGGGAGTCTCCGAAGAAATATCAAATTCTAAATGTTTGAGAAGATAGGATATGAGCATGCCATAAGGCAAATGCCTACCGGACATGCGGATCTGATCAGAAGTCATGTGAGAAGCAATGAGATGAGGGAAATTAATCTTAATGCCTTTCAGAAGGCAATAGATGATCAATGGAACAGGACCTCTAGCATTGCTATACTCACCGGACTTAGGTTAAAATGTTATAGAAAACAAATTTGGCTAGGACTTGGGCGGTGAACGTGAACTTGTTCACTTCCTCATTCCTAACCAAACCGGGATTGTCATTCCCGTGAATCAAGGAGGAAGCGGTGAGCGCAGACTCACCGTCCGGATATTCAAAATCTTGGAGATTAAAGGTGTAAACATCAACTCCTCCAGAGGAGAGATGCAGAATATCAGCAAATTGGGATAGGGGAATGTCAATATCCTTCCCAAGAACACGAGATCTCACTCGATTTCCCTCAAAAGCAAAATTAGCATAGAAGTAATGCACTAAAGAGGGGTACACAGATTCCCTAATGGCCATGAATTTATCTAAAGAATTTCTTTTCAGGATACGAGGGATGTGGAGATGTTCAAAGTCTTTTAGAATCACACATCTCCCTGAAATAACAGCTTTCTTAGAAAGTATGATATATCGGTTTTCAGCTAGCTCATTAACAAAGGGTCTTTTAGGTTTAGGAGTGGTGGAAGATGAGGGAACTATACTTTTTCCCTTCTCAGACCTAGATCTCTTTGACATTTTTGGAGAAAAGAGTGATTTTAGTTGATTTTTAGGGTAGATGGTTATGGCTTGATCTAAACAAAAAGAAACCTAAAATTTTTGACAAGGAATTGAGATTCTAAAGGTTAGAAATCAAGATTTGAACAAAAGAGAGGATTTTTACCTGAATGAGAGAAACCCTAACTCTAGATCTTGAAATCCCTGAAATCTTGTTGGTGAGGAAGCCCTGAGAGTGAAAATCTAACTCACAAAGAGTGAATCCAACTTAATTTTAGAAGAAATTTGAGAGATTTTGAGTTTTGGGAATTTTTGGAGAAAAGTAGAGAAAAGGGATCGCCGGTTTGGTTATGAGAGAAGTGAGAGAGACTGTGAAATAAATAGCAGATTTGGGGCTGAAATCGACGCACGGTCGACCGGGCCGGTCGACCTGAAAAACCCGAGAGCTCTGTAACTCAGAGCGGTCGACCGTAACTGTCGACCGACAACAGAGAGCAAAAATTTGTTCTCTTTCAGGCAATGGCGGTCGACCGGGGTTAGGGCCGGTCGGCCGGCTTTGCCCAAAAACTGTGAACAGAAAGAGCTCCCAAAAAAAATTAAATAGAAATATTTAACAATTAAAGTAGGATATATGTAACATGCAGGAATACAACAATGTTTTTATATCTTCATTAGGTTATCACATCAACCAAAATATTCACACAAAACATTTTATTTAATTTTCATACAAAAACAAAGTTTTAGAGATGTTGAAGCCGAATACCCGGTGAAGGGTTCTGAACTTCATCCTCTTGATTCCTCTTGAATGAGTTGAGGTGCGCAATTGCCATCTCTAACGTATTTGCTTGAATATGAAATTTTTACAAAATTTTATTTCTAGTTTTGAAAATATAATGCGTATATATAAATAAGCTAGTCTAGGCATGGCATGTAGACATACAATGGACATGGTATAAAAGACAAGATATTAAAACATGGCATATACACAATCATGATAGGGATGTAAGTTTACACTAGCATATATCAATGTATCATAAAAGTAAACTAACAATCCTATACATGTGTATATAAATAACCAAACAAAACTTTTAAATGGAGAAGTTACCAAGCATGGGCAATCTCCAAAATAGGTGCCTCCAAGATAGCGATGCAAGTGCGATGTGTTCTTTGAGCCTTGTTGCATCCACCACCCGGGCACCGTCTCCCCCTAAGTCTTGGAGGAAGAAGATCCACCTGTATCATTTAAATTTGGTGGGTCTTTTGGTACCCATATCTTTTTGGGTCCTTTTGGATTAGTACCGGGACAAACCCAAACATATTTATTGTTTACATTATGTTTAGCAAAAAAAAATTGTTCTAAATGGCCTTTGCGGCCACAATGCGTGCATATGTAAATTCTATCACTACCATACATAAATGCATGCTTGTGTGAGTGTGCATGTTTCCGTGCATGTGCATGGTGAGTGTGTTTCCCTTGGGTTACTCCCTTGGGAAATCTAGATGCAAATTTATTAGATCAAAGGCACACTTTTAAGAGTTGAATCTAAATATCAACTCGTTTTTACATTTTCACAAAATCATTTTTATTACATGAGGGAATAGAAGTTTTTTCCTTTACAAGCTATTTTATAATTTTCAAAATCAATTTTTATTTTCTTAAAAGCACAAGATAAATCATTTTTCTCTTTTTCAATAATATTAATTTTATCTTTTAAAGACTCATTTTTCCTTTTTAACTTTTATTATGAGATTGAGAAATCTCATACCTATGTTGAAGTTCTTCAAAAAATTGGGCTAATTCATCCATAGTTAGCTCATCATCATCTATTGAGTTTTCATTTGTTACCTTTGATGCATCCTCCCCATGTGCCATGAAGCACATGTGTGCGGCGTCGTTTTCCTCCTCGGATTCCGACTCCGTGTCATCCCATGTTACTACCATAGCCTTTTTCTTCTTTGGGGCATTCTTGGAGGTGGTTGCTTGAAGAGCGGGGCAATCGGCGATAAGATGTCCGATCTTCTTGCAATGGAAGCAAGGACCGAGTTCTTCTCTTTTTTTTCATACCTTCCTTGAGGTTTCCCTCTTCGGAAGTTGCTTTGCCTCCCCTTCTTGTAGAACATCTTGCCCACCTTCTGGATGAGCATGGCGAAGTCCTCATCGTAATCCTCCGATGAGTCATCCTCTTCAAGAATGGTTGGAGTGGCTTTGAAGGCGAGCGCTTTCTTCTTGGGCGCCTCCCTCTCTTCTCTAACCTTCATTTTCATCTCATGTGTTTTGAGATTTCCAATGAAGCCGGAGAAGTCCATCTCCTCCGATCGTTGAGCTCCTTAAGGGTAGTAGCCTTCACTTCCCAAGATTTGGGAAGAGCCTGAATGACCTTCCGAATTTTTTGGTCATTATTGATTGCGTCACCTAGAGAAGATAAGTCATTAGTAATCTTGGTGAATCGCGTGAGCATGTCATCAATGCTCTCATTATCAAACATATAGAAATTCTCATATTGAGAACGCAACAAGTCAATCTTAGATCTTTTGACTTGTGACGTTCCTTCATGAGTCACAATAAGAATATTCCAAACTTCAAATGCGGATTTACAATTAATGATGCGTGCTAGGTCATCCTCATTTAGAGCTTGGGTCAAGGCATATTGGGCTCTAGCATTTGCCTCATAGTCCTTGGTGGTGTCCTCGGACCATGAACTCTCATCGGTGAGGGGTTCAACAAATTCTCTAGTGATGGCCCTAGCTACTCTAACACCTAGGGACTTTAGAAATAGGTTCATCTTGACCTTCCAAATAGGGAAGTTCAAGCCATCAAACTTTGGTGGGGACTTGATGCTAGAAAAGTCAAGTGATGCCATGGATGAATAATATAAAGCACAATAAATGAAGAATGCAACTAATAATATAGCCAATGAAAAGGATCTCCCTAAGGTGGTTAAACCAAATTGTAGGGTTAGGCTCTGATACCAATTGAAATCACCTAGAGGGGGGGTGAATAGCCATCAAATGTGGCAATAATGCGGAATTAAAAATTCTACTAACAAATTGCTCAAATTAAAAGACTAGCAATAAACACAATAAGTAGTGCAAGAAATAAAGGAGTTGAGTTTAGAGAAAATTCGAGCAAACGCAAACACAAGTATATGTTTCCGAAGTTCGAGCCACGCTCTACGTCCCCGCCTTCACACTTGAAGGATTTCCACTATTGTTGATCCCAACGGATCGCCAATACAAGGACACACTTGTCCTATCTCTTGTGATGCCGCAACACCACCCGGAGCACACTAGCTCGCCTTGAGGCCGATGCCTCTACAACTTCACACAAGAAGAAAATGATCACACTTGATCGAAAATCGCTCACTTAGCACAATCCTATAACCAATATGTAGATGTAGAATTTTGGGATTGTGTAGTGCAAATATCTAGAGTGAAGTAGAGGTAAATGTTGGCCCAAGAGGTTACACTCTCCATTGTTTTGTGTTTTGATGATAACAAACCAAATAAGTGCTATTTGGTACTAATGTTTTGATCTAGATGAATTTCAGGTTTTGTACCATGTTTAGAGCTCATTCGCTTCGCTTTTGCAAAAAAAAAAACTTCTAAGTTCCACATAGCAATGAAGGCAAATTGCACATCAAGGAAGGATCATAGAAGAGAAGGCAATTGCAAGGCATTGGATGGCTCAAAGATTGCTTCAGAGGTCCTTAGGATTTACTTTATAGCTTTATAGCATGTTAAAGAATAGAGAGTAGGTTTGAAGCTCAAACACACACGTTTTCACGCGTATGCCTTTTCCAAGTTTATTTCCTATAAAATATACAAAAATATTTTAACACTAATTCTTCTTCCTACAAATCTGTTTTTATGTTGTATATTGACTTCATGTTCAAAAAGTTTTGATCAAAATATTTTTCCTCTCAAAATTCCCTTTGTATTTCAATTTTTGACCTGAGCCGGTCGACCGGCTATATACCACCAGTCGACCGGAGTTCTGGCAGAGTGCACGTATCCGTGTGCACGTCTGTCAGTCGACCGGTAGGCTACCGGTAGTCGACCGAAGTTTTTAGTTTGCTCTCTGGATCTGACCAGTCGACCGGTGGGCTACCGGCCTTCGACCGATAGTTCAACTTTAGCTTTTCGGTCGACCGGCTGGCTACCGTTAGTCGACCGGTTATTTTTCAAAGTCTCAGTCAGGAGCAGTCGACTGTACCAGTCGACCGATAGTTCATAACGGTCAAATTTTTGAACTATCGGTCGACCGGGCCAGTCGACCGATATGGCCGTTGAACAGTAAACGGGCATATTTTTAATTCTGTTTTAACTTGATTTTTGAAATTAAATATCCGTTGGAGGGTATATTTGGAACTAATTACTTCCTAATCTTCAGTAATTAATTCCTAAACCTAAACCCTAGCCCTCTCCTATAAATAGGGGTGTTTGGGGAGAGTTTCTTTACAACATTTATTCAAGAGAAAATTCAAAAGTTTGGGATATTACAAAAGAGCTTGTTTCTTGTTTTTTGTGCTGATATTTCTCATTCATTTTCAGAAGTGTTCTTGATATACTCTCTGAATTTGATTTTCTTTCTTCACTTACACAAGAGCTTCATTCCTTCTCAATATTCTCTAAGGACCTTTGTAAGGGAAGAGATATTTGAAAGAGAGAGTTTGTGATCTTTTGATTACTTAGAAATTGTATTGTGCTGAAATTGTAGGAGTTGGGTACTCCATTTGTAATTGATCTTTGTGATAGTGAAAGTAGCTAGAATCCTTCTGGGGAAGGCGGGGAGTAGAGCTGGGTGCTCGAACCTCGATAACATATCCTTGTGTTTGCGATTGGTTTACTTTACTTGCTATTACTTCTTGCTATTGATTGTGACTTGCATCATTCACTTGCATTCATCTCTATATTTGTTGCTCATTGCTTCATATTTTTAATTTGGCCCTTGATTAGCATTATCACCTATTCACCCCCCCCTCTAGGTGATTTTCAATTGGTATCAGAGCTTGGACTCTAGGTTTGGCTTAACATCCTTAGAGAGATCCTAAAATATTGCTAATCAACATTTTCATTCATCCATTCATACACTAGTAAACATGGCCGACAACATTAAATCCCCACCTAAATTTGATGGCCTTAATTTCCCTATTTGGAAGGTTAGGATGACTATATTTTTGCAATCACTAGGTAGCTTAGTTGCCAAATCCTTGACCAAACCCTATGAGGCACCCGATGGTGATGAGGGCACTTGGACCGACCTTGACTTTAAGATGTATGAGGCTAACTCAAAAGCCCAAAACTCCCTTCTTACCGCCTTGAATGAGGATGACCTTACACGTGTTATTCATTGCCAATCCGCCTATGAGATGTGGCAACACTTATTGGTCACGCATGAAGGGACCTCACAAGTCAAGAGAGCCAAAGTAGATCTCTTGCGGTCTCAATATGAATCATTTAAGATGCTAGATGATGAAACAATTGATTGCATGATTACTCGTTTCACAAAAATCACTAATGGTCTTTCTTCATTAGGTGACATCATCTCCAACGACCAAAAGGTACGCAAGGTGATACGGGCTCTTCCTCCATCTTGGGAGATCAAGTCTACTACCTTGAAGGAATTGAACGACAAAGACGAGATGGACATCATAAGTCTCATAGGAAACCTCAAAACCTATGAGATGGAGAAGAAAGCAAGAGAAGAGGCGGCTCCAACAAAGAAGAAGTCTATCGCTTTCAAGTCTTCTTCCTCCACCATTGTAGACGAAGATGAAGATGAAGAAGAAGATGAGGAGCTCTCCCTCCTCGTGCGCAACATCAAGAGGATGTACCGGAAGAACAAGCAAAATTTCCGGAGAAAGTTTGAAGGTAAAGAGGAGCGAAAGATCATTTGCTACAATTGCCGCAAGCCCGGACACATCATGGCCGATTGCCCGGAATTCAAGAAGAAAATGACTTCCTCCTTCAAGCCAAGAAAGCAAGACGAAAAGAAGGCTTACAAGGCCACTTGGGATTCGGAAAGCGAGTCCGAAGATGAAGAAAAGGCGGACACCGCAAACATGTGTTTCATGGCAAACACACCCAAGGTAACCCCTCAAACTCTTGAATCTATAGATGATAATGATGATGATTTAAGTAAGGAAGTTCTAGTGCATGCTTTTGTAGAACTTTCCGAAACTTATGATAACAAGAAAATGGAGTGTTTTAAACTACAAAAGGAAGTTGCTTTTCTTAAATCTCAACTTGCTTTGATTTCACAAGAAAAAGAGGATCTTTCTTCTAATCTTATTTGCATTCAAAATGAATTTCATTCTTATAAGATTTCTTGTAAGGGTAAAACCCCTATTGTTGATAATAATGAAATTTCTTCTTTTAAAGCTAAAATGAGTGATTTTGAAAAAGTTTTAAAAGATTGTGCTTTTAATACAAAGAAACTTGAAGAAAAATTTTCCAAAAAGCATACATCTCATGCTAAAGTTTCTCATGATAAGATTCCACATGCTCATACTTCTAATGCTTCTCATGCTAAATCTTTTCATGCTCACAATGCCAATGCTCACAAAACACACACCATTATGCATTTAAATATGGTAGAGTTTATAGATGTACATATTGTGGCAAAAATGGACATTTAGCTAAATTTTGTTATGATAAATTGCATAGCTCAAATAATCTTGTTTGGGTTAATGGTTCTAACCCTCATGGACCCAAGAAAATGTGGGTACCAAAATCAAGTCCTAAAATGTTTGATGTAGGTACACACCAAGGCTCCAAGACGTAGGGAGCGGTGGTACCTTGATAGTGGTTGTCAAGGCACATGACATGGGATATCAACAATCACAACCCTATCAAGGTACATGGAAGGTGGCTCCGTCACCTTCGGGATGATTCCAAAGGCAAGATAATTAGTATAGGTAACATTCAAGTTGGTTCATCTCCTATTATAGAGAATGTTGTTTTAGTTGATGGTTTGAAGCATAATTTACTTAGTATTAGTCAATTTTGTGATCGTGGTCTTAAAGTTGTTTTTGATGATACTTCTTGTAAGATTTTTGATATTAAAATCGAATGATTGTATTTTGACCGGTTTTCGTGATGACAATGTTTATATAATTGACATGCTTAATGTAGAGTGTTCTACTAAGTGTTTAAATGCTTTTGATGAAAATTCATGGCTTTGGCATAGAAGATTAGGACATGCATCTTTTGAACATATTTCTAGAATTAATTCAAAGGAATTGGTGAAGGGTATTCCTTGCTTGAGTTTTGAGAAAGACCGCATTTGTAGTGCGTGCCAACTTGGGAAACAAACAAGTCTTCCTTTAAACCAATCAAGGATATCATGTCAACTAGACCTCTAGAATTAATTCATATGGATTTATTTGGACCAACTAAAACTAAAAGCTTAAATGGAAGTAGATTTGCATTTGTTTTAGTTGATGATTTCTCTCGATTTACTTGGGTTTTCTTTTTGCAAAATAAAGATCAAACTTTTTCTCACTTTAAGATTTTTAGAAAAGAGTTGAAAAAAGAGAAAGGTTTTCCGATTTTGAGAATAAGGAGTGATAGAGGTGGTGAGTTTGTTAACCAACTCTTCATGACTTATTGTGATGAAAGGGAATTAAGCATGAAATGTCTTGTCCTAGAACTCCACAACAAAATGGAGTTGTAGAAAGGAAAAATAGAACACTTCAAGAGATGGCTAGGACAATGATAAGTGAATACGACCTCCCTCAATATTTATGGGCCGAGGCCGTAAACACCGCATGCTATATATCGAATCGTATTTATTTATGCAAAAATTCTTCGAAAACTTCTTTTGAAATGTATCATTTTAGAAAACCAAATGTTTCCTATTTCAAAGTTTTTGGATGCAAATGTTTTGTTTTGAACACTAAAGAGAATTTGGGTAAATTTGATGCTAAAGCTTATGAGGCTATCTTTGTAGGATATTCCTCTACTAGCAAAGCATATAGAGTTTTCATTAGATCTTCACTTACTATTGAAGAAACCATGCATGTTAAGTTTGAAGAATCTAATGTGTGTGTTGAGAATGTTGTAGAGTTTGAACCATTAGGTGAAAGCTTGGAGAAACTATCCTTGAAGGACTCACCGGCGCAAGAAGAAAAGCAAGAACCTTTAGGTGAAGTTCAAAAGGATAATGAGGAAAGTGCGCAACCACTTCCCAAAGCTTGGAGATATGCTACAAATCATCCAAAGGAGCTCATCTTGGGTGATGCCTCCAAAGGAGTCACAACGCGCTCCAAACTCCATGACCTATGTGGTAACTTTGCTTTCATTTCTCATTTTGAACCCAAAGGCATTCTCGAAGCCGAGACGGACCCATATTGGTTGCTTGCCATGCAAGAGGAACTCAATCAATTTGAGCGCAACCAAGTTTGGCACCTTGTTCCTAAGCCCCACGATAGACCAATAATTGGTACTAAGTGGATCTTTAGGAATAAGTTGGATGAGTCCGGAAATGTCATTAGGAATAAAGCTAGGTTAGTGGCCCAAGGTTACACTCAAGTTGAGGGAATCGACTTTGAGGAATCCTTTGCACCCGTAGCACGGCTTGAAGCCATACGGATAACACTAGCTTATGCATCTTTTAAAAATTTCAAACTTTTTCAAATGGATGTAAAAAGTGCATTTTTAAATGGATTTCTAAATGAAGAAGTTTTTGTTGCTCAACCTCCCGGTTTTGTTGATCATGTTCATCCCGATTTTGTTTTCAAACTCGATAAGGCTTTATATGGTTTGAAACAAGCTCCAAGAGCTTGGTATGAAAGGCTTTCAAGTTTTCTAATTTCAAACAATTTTATTAAAGGCAAAGTAGACACTACTCTATTCACTAAGCATGTTGATAATGATATTTTGATTGTCCAAATTTATGTTGATGATATAATTTTCGGTTCTACTAATGAAGTTTTATGCAAGGATTTTGAAAAGGTAATGCAACAAGAATTTGAAATGTCCTCCATGGGTGAACTCAATTTCTTCCTTGGACTCCAAGTCAAGCAATTGCAAGATGGGAACTTCATTAGCCAAGCCAAATATGCAAAGGAACTCGTGAAGAGGTTTGGACTTGAAGACGCTAAAACTTGCAACACTCCCATGGCAACTACAACCAAGCTTGATAAGGACGAACAAGGTAAAAATGTTGATATTAAATTGTTTAGAAGCATGATAGGTAGTCTTTTATATTTAACGGCAAGTAGGCCGGATATCATGTTTAGTGTGTGTCTTTGTGCTAGATTTCAATCGTGTCCCAAAGAATCTCATTTAATTGCCGTAAAACGCATTATTCGTTATGTTAAGGGAACGATTGGATTAGGTCTTTGGTATCCGAAAACTATAGATTTTTCTATGACTAGTTATTCGGACGCCGACTATGCGGGTTGTAGAGTAGATAGAAAGAGTACTAGTGGGACATGTCAATTTCTCGGTAATTGTCTTGTTTCATGGTCCTCTAGGAAGCAAAATTCCGTAGCTCTATCAACCGCCGAGGCGGAGTATGTTGCCGCGGGGGCTTGTTGTGCACAAGTCCTTTGGATGAAACATACTCTCCTTGATTATGATTTGCATTATAAAAATATTAAAATATTTTGTGATAATACTAGTACTATTCATTAACTAAAAATGCAAATCAACATAGTAAGACCAAGCACATTGAGATAAGATATCACTTTCTTAGAGATCATTTTGAGAAAGGTGATATTGATATTGATTATGTTTCCACCGATTTTCAACTAGCCGATATTTTCACAAAACCACTTGATTTTGCTAGATTTTCGTTTATTTGTGGAGAATTAAATATGTGTATTATTGATTAAACATGTTTTTCATAACCCTTTTTGATGTATGACAAAAAGGGGGAGAATAAGTTACATGTACAAAAATAAGTTCATTTGGTCTTGGTTCCATATGAATTTATGAGTTTTATGAGTTTTTATATTTTTTTAATCTCTATGATTTTGGTATAAATTGGTATCAAGGAGCAAATTTTTGATTTTTGGTGTTTTTGGTATCAAGTACAAATTTTAAGGTTTCATTTGTATTGTATTGTTGATTTCAATAATTGATGCATCATTTCTTTTTATCATTTCAATTATTGGTATTTAGAGCATATTTATAATGTTTAAATATAGCATAATTTGAGGGGGAGTTTTCTCCTCCCCATATTTTTGTAAATAGCCTATTTGTTTGTCATCATCAAAAAGGGGGAGATTGTTGGCCCAAGAGGTTACACTCTCCATTGTTTTGTGTTTTGATGATAACAAACCAATAAGTGCTATTTGGTACTAATGTTTTGATCTAGATGAATTTCAGGTTTTGTACCATGTTTAGAGCTCATTCGCTTCGCTTTTGCAAAAAAAAACTTCTAAGTTCCACATAGCAATGAAGGCAAATTGCACATCAAGGAAGGATCATAGAAGAGAAGGCAATTGCAAGGCATTGGATGGCTCAAAGATTGCTTCAGAGGTCCTTAGGATTTACTTTATAGCTTTATAGCATGTTAAAGAATAGAGAGTAGGTTTGAAGCTCAAACACACACGTTTTCACGCGTATGCCTTTTCCAAGTTTATTTCCTATAAAATATACAAAATATTTTAACACTAATTCTTCTTCCTACAAATCTGTTTTTATGTTGTATATTGACTTCATGTTCAAAATAGTTTTGATCAAAATATTTTTCCTCTCAAAATTCCCTTTGTATTTCAATTTTTGACCTGAGCCGGTCGACCGGCTATATACCACCAGTCGACCGGAGTTCTGGCAGAGTGCACGTATCCGTGTGCACGTCTGTCAGTCGACCGGTAGGCTACCGGTAGTCGACCGAAGTTTTTAGTTTGCTCTCTGGATCTGACCAGTCGACCGGTGGGCTACCGGCCTTCGACCGATAGTTCAACCTTTAGCTTTTCGGTCGACCGGCTGGCTACCGTTAGTCGACCGGTTATTTTTCAAAGTCTCAGTCAGGAGCAGTCGACTGTACCAGTCGACCGATAGTTCATAACGGTCAAATTTTTGAACTATCGGTCGACCGGGCCAGTCGACCGATATGGCCGTTGAACAGTAAACGGGCATATTTTTAATTCTGTTTTAACTTGATTTTTGAAATTAAATATCCGTTGGAGGGTATATTTGGAACTAATTACTTCCTAATCTTCAGTAATTAATTCCTAAACCTAAACCCTAGCCCTCTCCTATAAATAAGGGTGTTTGGGGAGAGTTTCTTTACAACATTTATTCAAGAGAAAATTCAAAAGTTTGGGATATTACAAAGAGCTTGTTTCTTGTTTTTGTGCTGATATTTCTCATTCATTTTCAGAAGTGTTCTTGATATACTCTCTGAATTTGATTTTCTTTCTTCACTTACACAAGAGCTTCATTCCTTCTCAATATTCTCTAAGGACCTTTGTAAGGAAGAGATATTTGAAAGAGAGAGTTTGTGATCTTTTGATTACTTAGAAATTGTATTGTGCTGAAATTGTAGGAGTTGGTACTCCATTTGTAATTGATCTTTGTGATAGTGAAAGTAGCTAGAATCCTTCTGGGGAAGGCGGGGAGTAGAGCTGGGTGCTCGAACCTCGATAACATATCCTTGTGTTTGCGATTGGTTTACTTTACTTGCTATTACTTCTTGCTATTGATTGTGACTTGCATCATTCACTTGCATTCATCTCTATATTTGTTGCTCATTGCTTCATATTTTTAATTTGGCCCTTGATTAGCATTATCACCTATTCACCCCCCCCCTCTAGGTGATTTTCAGTAAAGGCTTCAAAAAGGGTGTATGGAAATTTTGGCTTTGAAAATCTTTTCTCAAATGAAAGGCTTGAAAAACTTATGAAAGTCTCTTGTCAAATCTTGTAAAAATTGTTGTCTAATCATGTTGAAGTGACCTCCTATATATAGGGGATGAGAAACAGGGCAAAAAGGCTGGAGAGATTCGTTGGGGTGAGATCCCAACAAAATCTGTCAGAAAAAATAGAGCTGTTGGAGTCTGTCAGAATTTCTGACAGCTGCCGGTCGACCGGGCCGGTCGACCGCCAACGGTCATATTTCTGACCGTTGGGGGACAGCGGTCGACCGCCCCGGTCGACCCGAACAAACAGAGAGCACTGTAAGTGCCCCGGTCGACCCGAGCGGTCGACCGACGTACACACATGCACAGCGTGTACGTCGGTCGACCCGGACGGTCGACCGGCTCCTGTCAGTTCTGAAAAATCAGAACTGCAGAAACCAGGACTTGGGTCTTTTGGTTTTGGTCTTATGGTTTGGGGTTTTGGACCTTGTAAAAATAGGAGTATGACCATATGTCACTACCCTAACATGTTAAAACATTTTGATAAAAATCTCTTTGATAAAAACTTATTTTTCCAAAAGTTGGTTTTTCCAAAACTTAAAGTTTCTAAAACAATTTTTCAAAACATGTTAACTCTAAAACTAAGTTGGAAATAGAAATTGTTTTTGAAGCCATGAATCAAACTAAAGTGTGTGTGTGAGTGACAACCCATAACTACTTCTAACATCTAGGTTTTGACAAAGATTCTAAAAGAAAAGCAAAAATACAAATCTTGGACTTTTCATTGTCATGATCTTGACTTGGTCTTTTCTTCAATGTCTTGATTCCGAAGCTTTCTATTGTGCTAGGCTTTGGAATGCAAATCTTCAGCGGCATCCAAACTTGTGAGTCTTGATATCGGAGCCGTCAAATCAACCTGTTTTACCTGAAATACTTTTAAACAAAATTGTTAAATACATAACTAAATATGGTTTGTTATCATCAAAATATCCAACAAGATATAGGGCTAAATGGCCTTTGGGCCAACAGTGTGAACTTGACTCCAACCGAGTACTAGATGCGATCTTGACACTCGAGCTCTTGAATCAACATATGAAAGCTCCAAAACTCCTTGTTGATGCTAATCACCTACTAATAACTTGATCAAATATCTGAAACTAAATATCACAAGATTATTAGTAAACTATAACTACATGAGTTAATCATCATTAAAACTAGAGTGATAGGCCTCTGGGCCAACAGTAACATAATTCGCCAAAGTTACTTACCTATTATTGGTGGTAGCACAATTCGGACATATAAGCTGATATTAAGTATATAAAACTGGATATTATTGTGGTAATGACCTGATTATAACATGCTGGGTATTGATGATGTTAAAATATGACATTTGTATATTATTTTCGATTGTTATTATCATTATATTGTATCACCAGTAATTGAATATTATTATATATTATTATCGTGATTGTATTACTATAGTATCTATTATTGCTTCCTTCATTTACCACTCACCAGGTCGCTTTCTGATGACCCTGAATTTGCATGCCCAGGTTGGAGATCCGAGATATCGTAATATCAAATATTTCACGGGATACACTTAGGAGACCTGTCACCTATACTATTCATAGGTATCTTTAATATTTGTTTCTATTTTCATATTTATCCTTGTTTACGAATCTATTATGATTGCTGACCCCTTTTGCAGGTATTTTTATACCCATTTAATACTGGAATAATTGTGTATATGGTGGTTATTCCCTGTACTGATGCTTAGTGCACGTACGTGAGGGTATTTCCGCCCTGCGTAAGTACATCACCGTAGTGTCCTCGTACCCGCCGAATCGGGGCATTACACCATTAGTTACACCCAATTAGTCCTCTGTTAAAATTTTCGTCTATAGCTAATCGTGTTTGGGTTTGGACTTAACTAAAGGTACCCCTCTTCTCCTTCTCCTCTGTTCATCGGCACCAGCAGCCTTCGCCACGGGTCGTAACGGCCACCACCTCCACCAAATCCCCCAGTTCCGCGGGGCCCTTGCCTTCCGCAACGGCCCGTCTTGCTTCTCTGGTCAACCATTCATATCGCAATGACCCTCGATGCCACCTACCTCCTGGCTCCCTCGTCGGAATCCTCTCTGTCCTCTAGCACTCTACCTGCTTAGAGAACATCAACTTTCACTTTTTCGCCACATCGCCCGGCTATCTCCGCCATACTCTCCACATCCACCCCCTCCTCCTCGACGCCCCTGAGTACTGCCACGCCAACTTCACCTCCTACTTCACCTCCTCCTTCTAGGCCCACTCGGACTACCCCCACGCCTTCGTTGCCCGGGCCCACCCCCTGCTCTTTGAACATCGATGTCACTTCATCATCTCCTTCTTCTTTCTTCTATTTCATCTCCCATCATTTCTTCTCCTCCTCCTCTCTGTTCCCTCATCCATAAACAAATCACCATTGATGCCACCATCAATATGGTTATTGGTGGTCATCTCGCCCACCACTCAAGGAGGTAGATATAGGGCAGAGCGCGACGACAATAGTTTTTGGGTTTTTGAGGAGGTAGGCACGATGGAGGGAGGCAGTGACGAGGACGGCACGAGAGCACTTCAGCAAGGCGGGGTAGAGGAAGAGGGGGAGGGTAAGCGAGCGGGGAGGTATAGAATGGGAAGAGAAGAGAGCGAGAAAGATGGGGATTGAAGAAGGGGGGAGAGAGAGAATGGTAAGAGAGGCGAGTGGAAGAGAGAAGGTGAAGGCGACGGTGGGCGCTCTCAATTGAGGAGGCTGTCAGAGCGATGGGTGACGATCTTGTGGGTTGAGGAGAGGGAGAGATATGAGATCGGGGGAGAGGGATAGAGAGAGAGAAAGAGAGATCGGGCAGAGAAGGGAGAGAAGGTGAAAGCGACGGTGAGGCGTCCTCAATCGAGGAGGTTAGAGGTGAGATGGACGACAATCCTGTGGGTTGAGAGTGAGGGAAAGAGATGAGAACATGAGAGAAAGAGGGGATGGAATATTCTGTCCATTCGATTGAAACTTATTAGAGGGACTAACTGGGTGTAACTAATGAGATTTGAGGAACAAATGAACAATTCACAAGATTTGAGAGACTAATATCAAAATATGATAGATTTAAGAGATTAATATCTAGAAAACCCAAAAAGAAGAAGAAGAGAAGAAATGGATTAATTGGTGCTCATTATTCCTTGTTTTTTTTAATAGTCAGAATTAAAAAACCAAAAAACAAAGGAACAACAAAAAGAATATTCGTAACAGCATTCGTTGAATGGCCCAGCCCATACACTAATCATTGCAGGCCTTCTTCAAGATCCAGCGGCCGACGGAAAAATTTACTGGAAAAAAACATGGAAGCAGCAGTAGCAGCAGCAGCAGCGGGAGCGCGCGTTGTCCAAGCCTCTCCATCTCCTCACTCAACTCCTCCTCACCCGCAACCCAAACAAAACCCTAACCCTAATATTTCGATCACGCCTCGCCGAACTGCGCTCCTGCTTCTCTCGCTCCCCTCCTCTCTCGCCGTCGCCTCCGTCGCCCGACCTCCATCTTCAGCCGCCATCTCCTTCGGCTTCTGTGAGTCTCACCTCATTTCACCAGTTAATTTTAAATTTTGATTTTTCTTTCCCATTCTGTTGATTTCGAATTGATTGCAGCGGGGCCGAAGGAATGGCTGAGGGATCAGAAGAAGAAGGCGGCCAAGTTCGTGCTGGCTCCCATTGAGGCTTCGCGTGAGAGCCTGCGGTCCGCCTATCTCTTGCTGTGTAAATTCATATTCTTTGCCCATTATTACTCTTTGAGATTGAGATGACACCATTTGTGAGTGGGTTTGTGTTCGGCAGCGTCGGAACCCCAAGAGGGGGATTCTGGAGAGATTCGGAGGCTGCTGAATTCGGCGACGAGAGATTGCGTTCCGCAAGAGAGGAGCTCATTTGTCGCTTTCCAAGCTAGTACAGGCGTAGAGGTATTATGATTTCACTAAGAAAGGAAGAAAATTAGATTGGAGCTTATTTTGTAGAATTTGATTGGAGCTCGGTTATATCGAAGATATTTGCATTGTGGCATTGATAATTGAACTTTTCGTAGTGTGATTTGTTTGGAATTCTGTGGCATGCAGGTTTGCACGTTTCGGTTGATAGTAAAGAATGCAGCTTCTTTGCTTGATGGAGCAGATCCTGTGAAATTGGAAGCTGAAACCCGGCTTGGTGATCTTATAAGGTATTCAGTACACTCCATCTATTATGTACTTTTGTGGGTACATCTTGCCAATTAGACCTCAAACATGAACAAAACTTTATGTAGTGGCAAGCATATTTGCAATTTCGCACCAGAGCATTCTTTAGCTGTGAATTGAGAGTTTTTAATGAGATCCTTTGGTTATTTAATGCATAGATAATTGTGGATGAGTGTAAGGCAGGTTATGTGAGTTATGAACTAGATTCACACAATAGGACAGATTTGACAATGATTTGAAATTATTCTTTGCAATAATGTATTCCTAGCCTCATGACTGGATTTCACTGAATGGTCCCACTTGTTCACATGACTAAAAAGCACTAAATTATACTAAAATCATCAGGAACTAGTCTAGAAGGGGACATGGATATTCCATCTCATATTAATGTTGATTCAGGAAAGTAACATATCAAAGCTGAACTCACTGTAGCTTTGCAAAAGTTCCTTTTGCTGCGAGCATTATCCGGCTAGCAGCGAGTCAGTTAGCTGGTTGTTGATACTTGATACTCCAAAATTGCCAGCTCACTTACTTTATCCCAGGCTTTATAATTTCCAGTATAATGTATTCTGCTTCGTAGTTGTCATTTTCATCACATCTGATTCTTTATACTGATGTATTGTTATGCTATTTAAGCCTAATAATTATCATGCTTTTTTATCCCTTAATGTTGATCTTTGTTGTCTCGACGTAAGCACTCATATAGCTTCAAAGAAATGACAACGTGATGTATAATATATGTGCAGATCATTTTCCTTTCTTGGTACTACCATAGACAAAAGTGATTTTCAGCTCACTTCTAATAGGTAATTTCTGCACTAAATAATTGAAAGTTTATATATTTCTTGTTTTGTGTTCAAAATTCTTGCCATTTACTGTCGTACATGGAATTGTCTATTTCGGAGCACTTGAAATCTTGAATGTGAATCAGCTCGTATTTCTCCGTAACTGCTATAAAACATGGTTCCTTTGTTGACAATATATTTAGCTTTTCTATATCTGTTTATTTTTCCATGCATAGTAGAGTAGCTGATCCCACCTTCTTCTTTGTTTCTCTTACCATGAAGCTATGACTTGTTAGATTCAATGGGCATAAAATCTCCTAATCTGTGTAGTGAACTTTTGCATGCACAAGCATGATGACCCGGTTCATTAATCTTTTCTCCATTTTGCAGAGAAAAGGTTAAAGATGGGCTAATGGATTCAATTTCTGCCCTTGACAAATTTGAGCAAGGAATTAAAGATTGCTTAGGTATTTGACTGTCCTGACATTATGGACATGTCCTGGTACCTTTTGAGAGCTTTAGTGTTTGGAAGTAGTTGAATTCAAGGTTGTTTCTTGTACATCCTAATCTGAACATGGATTTCTCTGTTAAACATGACTGATTAACTTTGGCATTCTATTGTATTGCGGGCTATTTTATCACAATTTCTTTGATTTGTTATGCTTTTAATGTATTCTTTTCGTCATGGCCTACTTAATGCTCAGTTTTAAAGTCACAGAACCAATGCCATGTGCTTACTGGTCTTTCCAAAGGATTCTTTAGAATTTGGCTTGCAAGCCAGATGTACAAAATATTGAGTTCGAGCTTAGTCCCTTACTCCAAACTATAGATAACGATAGTACCTGGTGCAGAGTAGCTGATGGGGGACGAACACTAGGAAATCTCAACCTAGAGTTTATCACCCAAGATAGGGTTTGAGAATCTCTCCCTTGAGCATCCACCCGAAGTACACTAGCTACATAAAATGCTCAAACGATAATTTTCATAATCAATCATTAATTGGAGAAAATAATAGCAGTCTTGGCCTTATATATGCCTACATCACAGGGAGTTTCCCACCACGATCAATGTGGGACTAATACAATTAAAATAACCAATAAAAATAAACCACTAAAAATAGACTAAGAAAAACAACTAGATGTCCCCATCATTCTCCCGGAGTTGGGGAAAACTTGATCCTGTTGAGTGCAGATCTCCGATGGCTCTCAATTAGGCCATGATGGGACCATGGGATCAACAAATGTGCATCCAGGCGGAACCAAGGTGGTGGAGGTGACTGACTTTTGTGCTGTAGGTGATGGTAGAACTGAGAAGGCATACGCAACAGAGCAAGTCGAATGCTCTCCAATAAAAGTTGGGCGGATGCTGGGATCCCATAGGATATCTAACTGGTCGGTAATGAAAGCAATCCTCCTCAGAATCTTATATGTACTTGTACGCCGAGTGAAATGTACCCACAATTTCAGGGTGAAACATACCCGTCACTTCATTAACAACTGCAAATTCTTGCAAAATATTATGTGAAAATGCAGCAAATTTATAGTTATTATTGCATATTACTATCAGTTTAGGGGTTTTATCATATGCAACAGGCAAATGCAATGTAATTTACTCACTAGATTCAACCCCTAAGATAGGGGAAAGAGACATGGGTGTTCTAGGAAGACGTACTTCAGACACTGATAATGGCATGACATTATTAGGACAGAAAATTCTGAAGAAACTTAGAAGAGATTCAAACACCCACTAAAAGAGGAAACACTAGAACTAATCTGATGTAACATAGTAAGAAACTCTAATGACTCACCGGAAGAGGAAACACTAGGAGTGGTTACAATAGATTCAATTTTTGTTTCTTGACTGTTCTGATTATCCTTTTGAACATAGATCTCATCAGTTATGGTATACTAGACTCCCCATCCACAACATCTTTAACTTCTGTAGTATCCTCTAAAGAAACATGAACTTCATCAAGACTTGAAGGTAAAAGACATGTATCCTCAACAATTAGCAATCTGAGAAGGAACACTAACATCCTTAACAATCCTTGATTCACCAACACCATTACTAGACCAACTCTTATGATGGTTGTGTAGCTCATTCACAAGGCAGTTCATATAAAATTCGGGGAAGTATCTCTCCTTAAGCTTACTTTCTTCTCTTCCCACGACTCTATAGGTTTTCTACGCAGTCCCTTGCGTGCATTGGTTATCGACTCTCAATAAAATTTGGCTGCCCCCACTAATCTTATCTCAGCAAATCGAACCTTACCTAAATCAGACATTTCAAAATATTTAAAGTAGCACTCAGTGTCGGCTAGCTAATTACTAAAAGCATGAGGATTAGGGTAACTATAAAATTTTGATTCTTTAAACCTAAACTTACACGTTATTTTCTCTTTCTTAGTGGTACGCCAAACATAAGCTCGGTTATCCTTATAGTCATCTTTACTGCAAGTCCGATAATTATCTTGACATTTGTATTCTTTGAGACTGTCATGTGTGTCATGTGATTCTGTCCCATCTAACTTTGAGTTGAGGTTCTGAAGCTCTCTAAGTATATCATTTAACATACATGCTATGTCGATTGTTTAGCTTGATTATTCATGTTGGAATTTTGTTACTAGAAATGCACTAATCTATAACACAGATGCAAAGTTAAACAAGCATGCAGATGTAGTGATCCCAGATTCAAACAAGCTACATGCATGCTCTAAATGAAGAAAAATTAAAAATATCTTAACGGTTCAGTTTCTAAATGCAGTAAGTGCAATCCTACCAATGATGAGAATAACATACAATGATGTAGATCACTAGATAGAAGTAACTCATAATATCGCTAAAAATTAACTGCAATCCAATAATATTTGCAAAAATCAGCAGTTTAAAATTCAGTTCAAGACAGATTTTATTTGAGGGAGAGTCGTTCATGCCCTAACATAAGATTCCTCTACGATTTGTCGAAGGAATGCCCACAATTGAGGGTTGAAAATAATGCACAAGGTCCTGAACAACAGTAATAGGAGCTGCGAGAGAACTGCCTAAAAAACAGTGCGAATCTGGGCCAAATCGGGTCTGAAACGGGCTCGGGACGGGTCTTGACTACTGCAGATTTGCTCGGCTCAGCTCAGCTTCAGACGGCGAGCTCGGCTTCTGTGACTGGCTCGGCTCCGGAACTCGGCTCCGCTCCAGACAACAGCTCAGTGAGTCGGGTTTGAGTCGGGTCAAAACTAGAGAGCGGGTTGTTTAACTTAAACCCGCTTGGGTTGTTGGGTTTAGGTTGACTTGAAACCTGAACCCAAATCAGTTTCCTTCCGCTTAACAGCTAGGGCTTGATCCCTGATGGCTGCAGCTGTAGTTTGTCGATGGCGAGACCAAGCGACAGTGAGGATGCAGGAGCATCGACGTGACGAGGTGGTGAGCAGAGGCAGCGACGACGATGAGGGGATCTGGCGGCCAATCACGGTGGTAGCGAAGACTGTTGGTGGCAGGAAGTTCCCCGGTGGTGTCATGGGGGCTCGACAGGGGTCATAATGCTCCGATGAGGGTTCTGGTGTGGTTGCAGGGCTTTGGCGAAGACGATGGAGGTTATCAGCAATCTCTGAAGATTCTAGCGAGGTCGGCAATGGGCGCTGCACGACGGACAATGATGAGTTGAGAGGCAACAACGGTGGAGGAGATGTTGGTGAGGTTCACTGGATATGGTAGAGAAAAGAGGGCGGTGTCGAGGCGGTTTTCTGAGTCCTCGATCTGAAGAAGAGGAAGGGGTCGAGGTCAGCGGTAGATCTTGTGGGTGTGGTCGGCGGTGGCTAGGGGTGCCATCGAATGCGGATTATCCGCGGATTATCCGTATCCGAATCCGTCTTCAAGTGGGATACGGATCTCATTTTTTCATATCCGCCAATATCCATATCCGTATCCGCAAGTTAGGTGAGGATAAGGATATGGTAAAAATAATATCCTATTCGTATCCGATCCGATATCCGAAGGTTGGGTGCTTGACAATGATATTCATATGAAAGAAACTATTCTTCAATGGAATGAGGCAATATAATTTAATATTTTGAGTTGGGGAGAAGTAATAGTGAAAAGTATCTAATTCTTGCAAGGATTTCGACATCAATCGTGGAATCCGAATCGACATTTAGCATCGGGGCTCGTATAATCTATCGCTATAGAAGTCGAATGACAATGGATACGATGGAAGTATTGATATGTACACAATAATATCATAATATGTATCACATTTAATATCGTTGTAGATGAGATAAAAAGTAATATGAGTATATCTATTTAGTTTATCTTTAACCGTATCCATTTTTACATATTCGATTAGTATTCGCATTGTTCCGCTAATATCGGATCCATATCCGATATCCGATTTTGGCGGATACGAATATCATTTTTTCACATCCGTCAATATCTGTATCCGTATCTGAAAGTTGAGTGCAGATACGAATATGGTAAAGACAATATCCGATCCGTATCCGATGGCACCCCTAGTGGCGACACTAGATGGAGTTGCAACGACGAGGATTTCTTGACGACACGTTGGGGAAAATGAGGGAACAATAGAGATTTTGATTTTTTTAGATCTTTTCTTTTCTCTCTTTTTTCCTCTTTTTTTCAAAAAACTAAAAATTAGAGGAAGAAGAAGAAAACAGATCTAGGATTTTGAGAAGTTTGGGGATCTGTGGATTTTGTGGAGGAAAAAGGATTTGTGGATTTTGAAGACGGTTGACTATGGTAAGATTTTTTTTGTGTGTGGAGGGAAGCATGATTTGAGCTCTGATACTAAGATGGTGAGAGGCGAACACTATGAAATATCAACTTAGGGTTCATCGCCCAAGATAGGGTTTGAGAATCTCTCGCTTGAGCATCTCACTCGAAGCACACTGGCTGCACAAAATGCTCAAACGATAATTTTCATAATCAATCATTAACTGGAGAAAACAATAGCATTTTTGGCCTTATTTAGGTCTATATCACAAGGAGTTTCTCACCACAATCAATGTGGGACAAACAACTAAAATAAGCAATAAAAATAAAACTTAAAATAGGCTAAGAAAAACAACTAGATCTCTCTAGGGTGGGAAAACTCGACCCTGTTAAGTGCAGATCTTTCTGGCTCTCAATCAAGCCATGGTGTTAGTCGTGGGATCAACAAATATGCATCCAGGCAAAATTCTGAAGAAAATCAGGAGAGAATTCAAACACTCACTACAAGAGAAAACACCAGAACTAATCTGATGTAACATAGCGAGAAACTCTAATGACTCACTAGAAGAAGAGACAATAGGAGTAATTACAATAGATTTAATTTGTGTTTCTTAACCGATTTGATTATCCTCTTGAACATAAATCTCATTAGTTATGGGTATGCTAGACTCCTCATTCATAGCATCGTTAACTTCTCTAGTATCCTCTAGAGAAACATGAACCTCATCAAGACTTAAAGGTGAAAGACAGGTCAATTGATGTATCGTCAACAATACTAGCAATCTCATAAGAACACTAACATCCTCAACAATCCTTAATTCACCAACATTATTTAGCCCAACTCTTATGATAGTTGTGTAGCTCATCCACAAGGTGGTTCATATAAAATTCGGGGAAGTACCTCTCCTTAAGTTTGATTTTCATCTCTTCCTACATCTCTATAGGTTTCCTACGCAGTCCCTTTCATGCATTTTTTATCGACTCCCAATTAATTTTGGCTAGCCCCACTAATCTCAACTCAGCAAATCAGATCTTAAATAAGACATTTCATAATATTCAAAGTAGCACTTAATGTCGGCTAGCCAATTACTAAAAGCATGAGAATTAGGTAACCATAAAATTTTAGCTTTTTGAACCTAAACTTACGCGTTATTTCCTTTTTCTTAGTGGTAAGCCAATCATAAGTACAGTTATTGTCATAGTCATCTTTACTGCAAGTCTGATAATTATCTTGACATTTGTGATCTTTGGGATTGTCATGTGTGTCATGTGATTCTATCCTATCTAATTTTGTGTTGAGGTTCTGAAGGTCTCTAAGTATATCATTTAACATATATGCTATATCGATTGTTTGTTAGCTTAATTATTCATGTTAGAATTTTGTTACTAGAAATGCACTATTTTATGACACAGATGCAAAGTTAAACAAGCATGCAGATGTAGTGATCCTAGATTCAAACAAGCTACTGTTGGCCCAATGGCCTTCCACTCTAGTTTTGATGATGATCAACACTCATGTAGTTATGTTTACTAATATTCTTGTGTTTCTAAGTTTCAGATCATTAACAGGATATTAGGTTGGTGATTAGCTTCAACAAGATGATTAGAAGCTATTCATGATGATTCCGGTGCCAAAGCTTAAAGATCATACCTTTGCACTTGGAGAATCACGGAGTTTTGGAGCAAGTCTACTTGAAGATGAAGATCGTCAAGAAGACTTAGGTATCTAGTTTAGAGTTTGTGTTTTAGATCCATATTTGTAAAGCTTAGTTTAGTTGATATGCTCAAGTGCACAAATCACACACGTTTTATGATTGAGTTTTGGTTTTCATGAATAGTTTATCAAAACAAGTTTAAATTGATATATGTATAGTTGCTTCATTCTATACATGCATGCTTAATTTTTTAAACAAACTTATTTTGACTATCCTATTCATGTTTTGGAAAATTCTAGTTTGATAAAATACAAGTTTTGTTTTTGATAAAATTGGCAAGACACAAAAATGAATTGATATGATTGATATATGTCTTAAAATTTTTATCACAAGTTTGGTTATCAAAGTAAAATGATAAAACAAGTTTTAGAAAAACATATTTTTAGAAAAACAGTTTTTATTGTGATTAAAACTATTTTTTGATTTACTGTGATTTTATGGGATTTTTATTGAGTGAAAAGACCTATTTTCAAATCCCGTATCTGTGCAGAACTGAGGACTGGCTGTCAGGCCAAGTCGGTCGACCGGACCGGTCGACCGCACCATAGGCCGGTCGACCGGGACGGTCGACCGACGTGCACAAGTCTGTGCACGTTTTGGTGTCTCTGGGACGGTCGACCGGGCCGGTCGACCGAGATGAGAGTTCTGCTCTCAGGATGTTTCGGTCGACCGGGCCGGTCGACCGCTATTGCCCAACGGTCACATTTTTGACCGTTGGCGGTCGACCGGACCGGTCGACCGGCAGTCTGTCAGACTGCCAGCTCAGCCTAACGGCTAGTTTTGTATAGGGGCTATATAAACCCCATCTCTTTGGGGATTTTAGCCAAGTTTTTAAGAGAAAAAAATACTAGTTTTCTGAAGTGTTTAAAAGAGTTTTAAAAGAGTTTTTGGGGCTTTAAAACTTCTCATCTTTATTTGTTTTGGGTTTTTGGAAAATCAAAGAAAAATAGGTTTTTGGGATTTTTGCTTAGATCTTCAATTCTATCATATTGCAAGTATTTTCCCAAAGATTTTTCTTTGTTGCTTGTTTCCAAAAACACTTGTTTCCACACTTGAGCTATCTTCTATCCTAAACTATTAGGATCTTTGTTTTGTGGAAAAAGAAAAAGGAAAGTGGTTTGTGGTTGAAATATACCACTTGTTGTAAACCCTTGATTTCTTGAGTTGCTCCCTCTTTGGTAGAGGTGGAGATTGTTGTATTGGGTTGTTGGTTTGGATCCCTCTTAGGTAGAGGTGATAGTGTTTGGTTGTGAGCCTCTTCGGTAGAGGTGTGTGGATTGGTTGTTGTATTGGCTACGGGCCTAACCCCTCGGTTGTGAGGAGGTTGTTGTTGAGAGAGGAGTTTGGTACTCCTAGTGTTGTAAGAAATCCTCTTCGGTAGAGGTTCCCTCGGTGGGAGTTGAGATAGTGGAAATCCTACACGGTGGTGTAGGCGGGGATGTAGAGTAAGGTGCTCGAACCTCGAAACAAATCTTGGTGTTTGCGTTTTGATCCATTGTCTCTCTAACTCTCTCTCTTATAATTGTGCAAAGCATCATACTCATCTTCATATCATACTTGCTTGTGTTGAGCATCTTTTCATTCATATCTTATACATTGCTTGTGTTGCCTTGCATCTTTTATATTGCAATTCATTCTTATATGCTTGGCTTGATTGTGTGCATTTCATATTGCTTGGATTGCTTGTGTGTGTGTGCCTAACTTATACTCATCCAACAAGAGCTTCACATAGCACCTCAACCCATTTCAAGGGGAATCAAGGGGAGTTAGTTCAGAGCCTCGCAAGGGGAATTCGGCTACACTTGTTGTATTGTATTAGTTTGTGCATAATTTGCATTAGCTTCCGCATATAGCGCACTTAGTTTGCATTTAAGTTTTTAGATTAGCATTTACACCTATTCACCCCCCTCTAGGTGTTTTTTCAATTGGTATCAGAGCTAGTGCTCCTGATACTTAGGCTTAACATCCTAGGAGTGAGATCCATTTGCTTGCTAATCTCATTTGCATTTGTTTGTTTGCACACATTTAGTTTATACCATGGACTTCATGACCCCACCTAGCTTTGACCCTTCCAACATTGATGTTTGGAAGTATAGGATGTCCATGTACCTAAAGACCCTAGGTTTGCATGTTTTCCTTGCGGCCACCAAGAGATGTTATCTTGGTGATTGCAATCATATAGGGGCCAATGCACAAGCCCTAGAGGCCATTAGAAGCACATTACCTAAAGATTATCTTATGTGTGTTTCTAATCTTGATTCCGCTTTTGCAGTGTGGAACAAGTTGACAACAACCACCACCTCCAAGCTTCAATTGCCAATCCAAGAAGAGGAATCTAGCGGAGAATCCGAGCCACAACAATGCTATATGGTCCAAGGGAATGACTCCCTTGAGGTACATTCAGAATCTCAACTAGATAGTAATGATTGTGCTAGTTCTTCAAATGATTATGTTGATCCCCATGCCTTAAATGAAGAACTATCTATTGTGTGTGAAAAGTTAATAGAAAAATATAACTTGTTGAAAAAGAAAAGTCTAGATATTGAAAAAGAAAATAAATGTTTGCATTCTAGACTTGATAGTGTTTTGCAAGAGAAGGTTGAGGTCTATAATGAAAGGGATTCATTAAAATCTCAACTTGATCTTGCACTTAAAGAAAATGAATTTTTAAAATCTAAAAATGATTGCCATGTTCTTTTGAAGAAAAATGAAAATTTGTCTTCAAAAGTTGATTTTGTTTTAAAAGAGAATGTTAATTTGAAAAACAAAATCATTTCTATTTCAAATGATTTAGATGTATGTTTAAAGAAAAATATTGTTTTGCAAAATAAAATGGATGCACATGTTTGCCATGCTAGTGTAGCCTCTTCATCTAGTCTACCTAATGCATGTACCTCTTCTTCTAGGATTAATGATGATATTTGTATGTTAAAGAAGAGAGTAGATTGTTTGGGCTCCACTATGAGCCAATGTGCTAAGAATCATACACGCTTGGAATCCTTGGTTCGAAAGAAACAAGTTCCATCATCTTTGCATGCACACCCTCCACGGCATACACATGCTCCTCACGGACACCATCAACACATGTATGCTCATGTGTACTCATGTACACATTGTGGACGTAAGGGCCACCTTGCTAAATTTTGTTATGATAGATTACATACTCCTAATTTAGCAAAGAATTTTGTTTGGGTTAGAGAAGGTACTAACCCCCATGGACCCAAAAGAGTATGGGTACCAAAGACCACCCCTCCTATAATTTTTGATGTAGGTGTGGGCTCTCACATGACGTGAGAGTGATAGCACCTTGGAGTGGATGCGTTCCGGACTTCATGGAAATCAAATTGGATGCATCACTTTCAAGGGAAGATTTGGTGGAAATGACCACCATGTTTTGGAGACAAGGAGAGTTGCTTCTTCGGTTTTGGTAACAATTCTTTACTCCCATTTATTGTTTACATGCTTTCCATGTTTTAATGTTTATAGCATGTTTTTGATGTCTATGGATTAGTATGTTCATTCCATGTTTATTAGATCCTTGACATACATGTATAGTATTTGAGACACATATGCCTATATGAACCCATAATTAGTGTTTTCACTTTTGTTTGAGCTATAATGTACATCATGAATCTAATACATGTGAATTCACATAATAATCATGTCTTAGTTTTCCATGATGACTTTTATCATGATGATTTTTGTACTTGTTTTGATGCTTCTTGTTAAGATTACTTGTTTAGATGTTAGTTTTCATTAAGACTAGGAATTATACTTGTACATATAGTGGGCCACAAATAAATCTATATATGTTTTGGGCTTGATTGCTTATTTGAACCCATTAGATGTGCTAGTATAGTCTAGTTTTGATGATCCATACATTTTAGACTTGTATTCATATTTTTGGATTTATGATTATGAGTTTTCACTTCATGTATATGTTTGTATTGCCAAACTTTAAGATATACATGTATACCCCTTGAGTCATTTGCCTTTCATGCAAATCTATATTATGGACTCAAATTGTGTTTAGGGATATGTATGTATACTTCTTGTGTTGACAATTCATACATATACCTTGAAATAAAAATTGCCTTGATGAAAATTTAGCCTATCATGATTTTCATGTTTTTCATGTGTTCAATATTTAACTTCATGTATATGTCTATCTAGTTCAAACTAATCTTATACATATACATCTTTTTGAGCCACGTGCCTTCATGAATATACATTTAGTGGACTCGTTGAGTTTTGAATATGTATGTATATTTTAGCTTGTATTAGACATACATATGCCTTGAAGATTAGATAGTTTTTGATGGAATTATGTTTTAAGGAATAATTAAGCTTAATGAAATATTTTTCATGATTATGATCTTCACATATTATTTGTACACTTATATCTATTGCTCATGTTTTTGTTTCTCATGAGTTATGCTTTATTGGTTAGAGTGATGATTATCATGTGAATTTCATTTTTGTTTTATTCCTTGCTTGAAGGATTTCGTGCTAGTTAACAAGTTTTCCATTTAACTAGTTGCGGTGTTCTTCATTTTGGTAGTGATTTTCAAACAAAACTACATTTTCAAATCTATCTTTGAAAACCCCTACCTTTAAGGGCGGTAGGATGGGAGATCATGTTCATGTATGCCCTAAATTGAAAATCTTTAAAACTTGAATTATGATTGGGTGGTAGATAATATGATGTATACACTTGAACTTATTGTTATGTCAATTGGTATCATTGAACTCTTTCAATTGGTATCATTTTGATCTTCTTGTATACTCATATATGTTTTGTATGTATGTATGCTTTAAATTCCAAGTATATCAATTTCTATTGGTATCTATCTTTCATACATATATATGTTTGTGTTTATGCTAGTGCTTGAGTTTCAATTTTGTTTAAATTGATTACTTTTAAATTGTTATCAAGACTATGCATGTCTTTAGTTTGTATTTCATAAAGGGGGAGAAAATTTGATTGTGTATTTCAATTGGTATTTGTACTCCCATACTTTATGATTGACATTTCGAATTTAGTATCATATATTTTCAAAATGAAATATATTCTTACAATTGGTATCAAAATTTGTGTTTAGACATTCAAAATTTGTTATGTTGTTTTACAATTGGTAATTTGTTATGTTTAATTACAATTGGTATCTCAAAATGTTGTTTAAAGAAAATATTCAAAGTTTTGATTTGTATTTCCTATATGCAAGGAGAGCTTAACATCTCTCTTACATATAGATTCATGTTGAGTATATTATAAATTGAGGAGCTTGACAACTCTTCTTTATATGATATACGTGTGTAGGGGGAGCTTCACATCTCCTCTTATGCATTACATAATATGTGTTATGTGAATTGGGGCTTGTCATCCCTTCTTCATGTAATGCATATGTGTAGGGAAGCTAACTTAGCGTCTTCCTCTTCATGAATGTATATAGCATATAACATATATTGATCCTTGTTTATTGGTATCAAGATGCTTCATTGACATATTTTTTAATTGATATCATGTTTGTAGTCACCCCTTATTGACTTTGTTTTTGTTTTAGACAAAAAGGGGGAGAACATTGTTTGCATTGTTTTGATTGACAAAAAGGGGGAGAAAGATTTTTACCCCTCATTTTATCTATGGTTTTGATTGTTTACCCCTTTGTTGATGATTGACAAAAAGGGGGAGAAGTATTTATGTTTTATATGCATATATTATGTATGTTTTAATATCAAGAATATTAAGTTTAATTGATATCCAAAGCTTGCTTTGTAATTGTTGTAATTGGTATCTAGAGTTTATATATGCTTCTTTATGTTTTTGCATATATTGAGTTCATGCATAAGCAAATAAACAATAAGATATGAAAAATATGTATGTCTCTTGTTTAGAATCATAAGCTTTCATTGCATATTTATTTATTCATTTGTTATGCATGAGTTAAGGGGGAGCTTCTTTGAAGCTTAACTTTAATCCATGCATATATAACTCCATGAGTTTTGTCATCATCAAAAAGGGGGAGATTGTTGGCCCAATGGCCTTCCACTCTAGTTTTGATGATGATCAACACTCATGTAGTTATGTTTACTAATATTCTTGTGTTTCTAAGTTTCAGATCATTAACAGGATATTAGGTTGGTGATTAGCTTCAACAAGATGATTAGAAGCTATTCATGATGATTCCGGTGCCAAAGCTTAAAGATCATACCTTTGCACTTGGAGAATCACGGAGTTTTGGAGTAAGTCTACTTGAAGATGAAGATCGTCAAGAAGACTTAGGTATCTAGTTTAGAGTTTGTGTTTTAGATCCATATTTGTAAAGCTTGGTTTAGTTGATATGCTCAAGTGCACAAATCACACACGTTTTATGATTGAGTTTTGGTTTTCATGAATAGTTTATCAAAACAAGTTTAAATTGATATATGTATAGTTGCTTCATTCTATACATGCATGCTTAATTTTTTAAACAAACTTATTTTGACTATCCTATTCATGTTTTGGAAAATTCTAGTTTGATAAAATACAAGTTTTGTTTTTGATAAAATTGGCAAGACACAAAAATGAATTGATATGATTGATATATGTCTTGAAATTTTATCACAAGTTTGGTTATCAAAGTAAAATGATAAAACAAGTTTTAGAAAAACATATTTTTAGAAAAACAGTTTTTATTGTGATTAAAACTATTTTTTTGATTTACTGTGATTTTATGGGATTTTTATTGAGTGAAAAGACCTATTTTCAAATCCCGTATCTGTGCAGAACTGAGGACTGGCTGTCAGGCCAAATCGGTCGACCGGACCGGTCGACCGCACCATAGGCCGGTCGACCGGGACGGTCGACCGACGTGCACAAGTCTGTGCACGTTTTGGTGTCTCTGGGCCGGTCGACCGGGCCGGTCGACCGAGATGAGAGTTCTGCTCTCAGGATGTTTCGGTCGACCGGGCCGGTCGACCGCTATTGCCCAACGGTCACATTTTTGACCGTTGGCGGTCGACCGGACCGGTCGACTGGCAGTCTGTCAGACTGCCAGCTCAGCCTAACGGCTAGTTTTGTATAGGGGCTATATAAACCCCATCTCTTTGGGGATTTTAGCCAAGTTTTTTAAGAGAAAAAAATACTAGTTTTCTGAAGTGTTTAAAAGAGTTTTAAAAGAGTTTTTGGGGCTTTAAAACTTCTCATCTTTATTTGTTTTGGGTTTTTGGAAAATCAAAGAAAAATAGGTTTTTGAGATTTTTGCTTAGATCTTCAATTCTATCATATTGCAAGTATTTTCCCAAAGATTTTTCTTTGTTGCTTGTTTCCAAAAACACTTGTTTCCACACTTGAGCTATCTTCTATCCTAAACTATTAGGATCTTTGTTTTGTGGAAAAAGAAAAAGGAAAGTGGTTTGTGGTTGAAATATACCACTTGTTGTAAACCCTTGATTTCTTGAGTTGCTCCCTCTTTGGTAGAGGTGGAGATTGTTGTATTGGGTTGTTGGTTTGGATCCCTCTTAGGTAGAGGTGATAGTGTTTGGTTGTGAGCCTCTTCGGTAGAGGTGTGTGGATTGGTTGTTGTATTGGCTACGGGCCTAACCCCTCGGTTGTGAGGAAGTTGTTGTTGAGAGAGGAGTTTGGTACTCCTAGTGTTGTAAGAAATCCTCTTCGGTAGAGGTTCCCTCGGTGGGAGTTGAGATAGTGGAAATCCTACACGGTGGTGTAGGCGGGGATGTAGAGCAAGGTGCTCGAAACTCGAAACAAATCTTGGTGTTTGCGTTTTGATCCATTGTCTCTCTAACTCTCTCTCTTATAATTGTGCAAAGCATCATACTCATCTTCATATCATACTTGCTTGTGTTGAGCATCTTTTCATTCATATCTTATACATTGCTTGTGTTGCCTTGCATCTTTTATATTGCAATTCATTCTTATATGCTTGGCTTGATTGTGTGCATTTCATATTGCTTGGATTGCTTGTGTGTGTTCCTAACTTATACTCATCCAACAAGAGCTTCACATAGCACCTCAACCCATTTCAAGGGGAATCAAGGGGAGTTAGTCCAGAGCCTCGCAAGGGGAATTCGGCTACACTTGTTGTATTGTATTAGTTTGTGCATAATTTGCATTAGCTTCCGCATATAGCGCACTTAGTTTGCATTTAAGTTTTTAGATTAGCATTTACACCTATTCACCTCCCCTCTAGGTGTTTTTTCAGCTACATGCATGCTCTAAATGAAGAAAAATTAAAAGTATCTTAGCAGTTCAGTTTCTAAATACAGTAAGTGCAATCCTACCAATGATGAGAATAACATACAATGATGTAGATCACTAGATAGAAGCAACTCACTATATCGCTAAAAATTAACTGCAGTCCAATAATATTTGCAAAAGTGCAGCAGTTTAAAATTCAGTTCAAGACAGATTTTACTGAGGGAGTGAATCGTTCACGCCCTAACGTGAGATTCCTCTATGATTCGTTCAATTAATGCCCACAATCGAGGTCTGATGCACAAGGTCGTGGAACAGTAGTAATAAGAGCTGGGAGAGAACTGCCTCAAAAACGGAGCGAATCTGGGCCAAATCGGGTTTGAAACGGGCTTGTAACGAGTTTGGATTGCTGCAGATCGGCTCGGCTCAGCTCAGCTCCAGTCTGCAGGATCGACTCTTGTGATCAGCTCGGCTCCAAAGATCGGCTCAATTTGATTATCAGGATATGAGAGTTGCGATCCGTGATCATATCCAATCTCCAATTTTACTGTCTTCCCTAATTCCATAACGCCCCCGCACAAACCCTAAAATCACCTTCCGTCCCACATCAATATTACCTTGATTGGGTTATAAATGTGGAGTATTACTTCAAGTAGAATGTCCCAATAGCGATGAGTCCATTTTATTGCTATGAAGCTGGTGGGACAACTGGCCAATATTGGTCAAATATTGAAAGGTTGATAGCGCTGAGGAGGCAAGAACCGATTCAAATTTGGGATGAAATGAAGGCCAAGTTGAACCAGAAGTATCTTTCAATTACTTTTCAAGATCAACAACTAGACAAATAGAGTAGGCTTATCCAGGGAACTCGCTCTGCTGCTGATTTCATTGACAAGTTTGATGAGTTTATGACCCAGTGCAGCGAGTTTGTCGATGAATCTCCCACGATGACCCTCTCTATGTTTAGATCCAGCCTTGGTGATGATCTCTGTAGAGAATTCTTTGCAAGATGTGTTTGTGATTTAGAACACAAATAGTTCGAGACTTAGATATTTCTCGAGGATCTTATCATCAGAGAAGTTCAGATTATAAGACTTATGGATCTAGAACCAATTCTGGACAGTCTCAAGTCAAAATCAGCTCCAGCAGTTTCGCTCAGACAGAATATCTCAAAGGGAAGAGCCCAGCCGAGAGCGTACCCCGGACTAACCCCCACACTCAATGCTTTAAATGTCAAGGTTATGGGTACGTGCAGAAGTTCTGCCCAAGCAAATTCAGAGCTTTTTTCTGGATGTTCAATCAGATGAGGTGCAAAACGAGTCTCAAAAGGAGGTTGTATTCATAGGAAACGAGTGTAGCGATTCTGAGGATGATACAAGACGCGAAGAGTTTTTTTAACTCTATTAGGCGTGTTGTTGTTCAATGTACTCTACCGCAGACTAAGACACTGTTGACTGGCGTAGAACCACGATCTTTCACACGTGGATAAAGATCGATGATAAAAACTATAAAATTATTGGTGATAGTGAAAGTTGCATAAATGTTATGAGTTTGCTCTTGAAGATAGGGTTAAAAACGGTCCCTCAACCTAGCCCATACGAAATTGCCTGGGTTAACGCAACATTGATGGCGGTGAATGAATAATGTCTTGTACATGTGCAATTTGTCACATACAAGGATAAATTTTAAATGCGACGTGATATCCATGGATGCGGGTCACGGGATTCTTAATCGACCTTGGTTGTTTGATATGGACATAACCTTGTGGGGGAAGTCCAACATTTGTACCTTCAACCATGAAGGGCAACGGATCAAGTTGATCCCAAGTCAATCAAAATCCGAACAAGGCGAGAGAAGTCGACTGAAACACAGAAGGAAAAGAACCTCAGTTTAATCAACCCCTAAAGAAATTGAAAGGAAGTGATTAATGAGACACAAATCATTTTGGTTGCTCGGGTAGTTGCAAAAGAATCTCTGAGACGATTCCTCATGTGGTGACTCCTATTATCACAAATTTTGCAGATGTGTTTACCAAAGATCTCCCGGATTAATTGCCACCAATACAGAATGTTCAACATGCTATTGATTTGGTACTGGGAGCTACTCTACCCAACTTGTCACACTATCGAATGAACCCAATGAAACATGCTGAATTACAAAGGCAAGTTGACGAGTTGTTGAGTAGCAGGTTCATACGAGAGAGCTTGAGCCCTTGAGCAGTCGCCGCACTATTGACGCCAAAGAAAGATGTCACTTGGCGAATGTGTGTAGATAGCCGTGCTATCAACAAAATAATTGTGAAATATCATTTTTCAATTCTCAGACTAGATGATATGCTTAATATGAAGTCCGGTGCCACTATCTTTTCAAAGATTGATTTGAAGAGTGGTTACCACCAGATTCCAATCCACCCGAGAGATGAATGGAAGACAACATTTAAGACGAAAGATGGACTGTATGAGTGGATAATCATGCCGTTTGGCTTGTCTAATGTTTCGAGCACCTTTATGAGGGTGATGACGCAAGTATTATGACTTTTTATAGAAAAATTCATAGTCATATATTTTGATGACATTCCCATCCATAGTAAATCGGCAGAGCCGCATTTGGACCATCTCTCGCAAGTTTATGTAGTTTTAAGAAAGAAAAGCTTATATGCCAACCCAAAAAAGTGTACCTTTCTTACAATCCAAGTCGTCTTCCTGAGAGTTGTGTCTTCAAAGGGAGTCTCTGCGGACCCCAATAAGATTAGGGCTATTGTAGAATACCCAGAATTCTGCAACATTAGGGAGTGAGAAGTTTTCATAGGTTAGCCACTTTTTACAGACGATTTATTCGAAATTCTAGTACCATCATGACCCCAATTACCGACTGTCTGAAACAAGGAGAATTCATATGAACCAAAAGTTGCTGCCAAGGCGTTCAAGAAAATTAAGAAGAGAATGATAGAAGCTCATGTTATGGATCTTTCAGGTTTTTCGAAAGTTTTCGAAATCACTTGTGGCGACTTGGGCATTGAAATAGGCAGTGTATTGAGTCAAGAAAAGCACCTCGTTGCCTATTTTAGCAAAAAATTGAATGATACTCGGCAACAATGTTTCACCTACGATAAGGAGTTCTATGCGGCAGTTCAAGCTCTGTGTTATTGGCACAATTACTTATTACCGTAAGAATTTGTTATCTATTCGGACCATGAAGCTCTTAAATATCTAAACTCTCAAAAGAAACTAAATTCGAGGTATGGTAGGTGGGTAGAGTTCCTTCAAGATTATACTTATGTCCTCAAACAAAAGTCCGAGGTAGAAAATAGGGTCGTTGATGCACTTAGTCGTCGCTGCGCTCCACTCTTTGTCATTAGCAGTGAAGTGATTGATTTTGAGAAAAATCAAAGACACTTATGAGTCATGCCCTGATTTTAAAAATATATTCACTGTCTTAAGGAATAGTTTGACTCATGAGGTTGATGATTTCCTCCTGCAAGATGGGTATCTGTTCCGTTCTCGTAAGCTGTGTATCCCTCGCACCTCCTTGAGAGAATTTTGTCTAGGAATTACACGCTGGGGGGCTTGTGAGATATTTTGGACGAAACAAGATAATGAAAGCTGTGAAACATCGTTTATATTGGCCAAGCTTGAAAAGAGATGTTGCTAGGCTTATTGGCCAATGTCACACATGTCAACTAGCCAAGCAACATAAGCAAAACACAGGCCTTTATACTCCTTTACGGTTCCAAATTGCCCTTGGCAAGCTGTCATTATGGATTTTATGCTTGGTCTCCCAAAAACTGCATGAAAGAACGATTACATACTTCTTGTTGTGGATCGTTTCTCGAAAATGACCCACTTCCTGTCATGTTCTAAAACTTCTGATGCATCTCGGATCGCTACGATCTATTTTGATGAAGTTGTTCGGCTACACAGGTTGCCCAAGACAATTGTCTTCGACAGGGATGTTAAGTTCACAAGTTACTTTTGAAAACCTATGACATAAAATGGGAAACAGACTTCACTTTTCCACTCCTTTCACCCGTAACTGATGGACAAACTGAAGTAGTTAATAGGAGTCTGGATAATCTTTTAAGGTGTTTAGTGGGCGAGAATCTAAGGACATGGGATCTTATATTACCTACTGCTGAGTTTGTATACAATAGTTTTGTCAATAGAACCATAGGAATGAGTTCATTTGAGGTAGTGCATGGTTATCATCCTAGACAACCTATAGATTTAATTTCTATAGCACCCCATCATATTAGACTGTCCGAATCAGCTGTATCGTTTGCATCGCGCATTCATGACCTGCATAAAGAGATCAACATTCGAATTCAGAAAAGTAATGTAAACTATAAAGTTTATGTATATTTAAGCAAGAAGGCACAATAGTTTAATGTAAGAGACTATGTAATGGTTCGATTCGTCCGGAATGGTAACCTTCTAATATCGTAAAGAAATTGCATGCACGTAGTGCATGCAATTTCAAAATTTTGAGAAAAATTAATTCTAGTGCATATGTAATAGTAGATCTTTCACCTGATTTTGGCATTAGCACCTCTTTTAATATTGAAGATCTGTTCACTTATAAAGGTCTAAAATTTTCTCCCGATAATCCTTTGTTGGATAAGCCTTCCCATGAGCCATTTCTGAGAGACTGTTATTACCTCCACTTCTTGAAATATAACCCATCCATATTGCATAACAAATTGATGAAATTATTGATGATCAGATTGTCTCTACTAGAGATGATGGTTACCACAGGTTTTTAGTTCGTTGGAAAGAATTACTTGACTCTGAAAATACCTGAATTAATCGGGAGGAGCTCCAACGGTTGGATCCCGATCGTCTAGTACACTATGAGAGCCGATAAGGTTTGCACTCGATAAGGTCAAGTTTTCTCCAACCCTCGGGGAATGATGGGAACATCACTCCAGGATTGCGATTCTACATCAGGAAACGTCGTCACACCCTTTCATTATGGTTCGATTAAGGCTTAAGGACTCGAGCTATATTGAACCAGTTATCTTAGTTATTTGCTCTTTATTATATATTTTTTTTGGTTAGTTATTTTGTTAGTTTCTTTTAGTCCCGTAACTTCTCTATTGTTGTATGCTTATTTAAGGCCAATACTAGTATTGGATTTCTCAGTTTTTGTGATGAACTGTAATTACTTTGATAAGGTTTGTAGCCAGTGTGTTTGCGTGAGAAACCCTAGGGGGAGATTCCTAAATTGTGTTTTGTTCCCTATCAGTAGCCTGCAACTCTTAAGAGTAGAAATGATTCACAATTGGGTATATATGCTTGTTAAGAAACATAGTACTGGACAATCACCTTGCATTATGCATTATTGAAACCTCATTATTTCTTTTACACCTTGTCTGTTGAAATGTTGTACCGTTCTATGCCTAATCATGCTTATAGACATGGCTGCTTAAACCTATCAATATTGGACTCCTTATTTGAACAGTCACTCCATGGACAGACTTCAGCAAACATTCACTCTAATGCAATACTTGACCTCCAAATGCTTTTCCAATGGCTTTGTTTCAACTACAGTGGTGATATCATCCAAATTTCCATCAGTAATCAAGAAATTATTGAGCATCCTTGACTAGCGAATGCGTAATATGGCTTGTCTCCACTTACTGTTTGTTGAATTCAGACAGCAAATAACATTCTATTGTGGCTTGTCTGCAGTTACTGTTTGTTGAAATCAGACAGCAAATTACATTCTATTGTGTGAGCAGATTAATGTCTGAATGGTACATATGCCTTGGCTGGTTTGGTATTAATTTTCTCGGGAAATAACCTATGCAACTTAAGAAAGGTATGGACTACACAATGATGATTGGAAGTTCCAAGTTATTTTATTTACTCTTTCTTGAACTTTCTTTAGAACCAACAATATCAAGGTAACGACTGTCTTTCATGATGTATTTTATGTCGAGGTAATATGAGAATTTAAGCAGGCTGATAGAGAAACACACACTAAGTCACAAATCACCAAAACCTTATAAAAAGAGGCATTTTATGCAGTACACCTATTTTCCTTTCTTCCTTCTCTTTTTCATTTTAACTACTCTATTAACTTAGGGAATGTTCGTTCATTCCCTTATTGGTAAATTATGATAATCATTTAAATACATCTAAACTACAGTATGTGTCATTTCAGTTTGAAACTAGCTTTCGTGGGATATTCCTTCTCTCATTTGTATTCTAATTTTAGTCATTTTTCTGCTTTTAGCTTTTGCTTGTTTGTGATGTAATACATGGGCCTATGGGGAACGGTTATGGGTTTTTCGCCGTTGTGCTGCCAGAAATATCATCAGGAAATAGTTCTTTAGATATCAGAAAGTAAGGCATACTATTCTCCAGAAATGTTGTAATGCAAAAGTGCAAATATTTACTAGATACTCGATTGACATTTTGGTATTGATACCATGCATATCCTCATATTTATATTCAACCGCTCTTAGCCCACCACTAGTTGAACTATTTTCAGCTTGGGATGCCCTTCTGTTTGTGTTAATTTTATTTCTGTTATTCATGTTACCTTCCTTTTTCTTTCTTCTTTCTTCTTATTCTTCTATAATTTTTTCTTTTATCGTAGTTCTTCTTTGTGAGACTTTGTTCTAATCCAGTATGGGAGAATGCCACCATCTTGAGAAGCATGGTCATCGAGTTTGTTACCATCTACTTCAGCGAAACTGTGAGCTCTCGCCAGGTTTATGTTGCCATTCCTGAATACAACTCTGCTATTTGGTCCAAATATTTTGTTGTGTTAGGTTGCTTTTATCCGAGGATGGAAGTTCATTCATTTACAATGGTTGGCTGTGCAAGTGAGGCAAAGATTTCTCTTCCCCAACCAATTGTCTTTGAGTTACCCAAAGGTGTTTGGATGCAAGGAAGTGGGCGGAAGTAAGGAAATGAGGAAGTATAATTGCTTACTTCCCTATCTATCCAAACACCGGAAAAGGAAAATAAGAAAACTCTTTTTCCTTCTCTCTTTTCTCTTTTACACAACCATTTCCTCACTTCCAAAGTGCTACAGTTAATTTTGTGGTCATGTAAATCTCATTTATAATAAGTTGTAGTACAAAACAGTTAATTTTTTGATCATGTAAATCTCACTTGCATTCTAATAAATCTCACTTGCATTCTAATTACAGTCTATTTTTTATTTTTCTTAATTAATTTTTATTTTAATATTATTTTGCGGTCAACTTTGTGGTCAACTTTTCCACTTTCACTTTCACATTACCATCCAAACACCGGAAAAGACATAACATTTTTCAAATCACACTTCCTAACAACATCCAAATACCGGAAAACTTACTAACCAATTCCCAAGTTCCAAAGGGAGCTATTACTAATTCCTCACTTCCTTACTTCATCACTTCCACCATCAACCAAACAGGCCAGAATTGACAGACCCTAAAGCTAATGACCATTATCTTCACGATCTAACCCACAAAATCAGGGAGACATGCCCCAGTCCTAGAGAAGAATTCAGTTAGACTAAAATCATTAGGGAATCATATTTACAACTGAGATTGAGGAATATCATTTATAAGCACTTGTTATATATTACAAGAAACCGGAGTCATCCCTTTCCAATGTATCTAAATTCAAAATGAGGAAGGTATATGTATCGCATGAAATAATGAGTGATGACTGCTTGATCTCTTTTTAGGTTGCCTGCTCGGGAGAACCCGAGGCCTCTACCAGATACAACCGTCGGCAAGGTGTTCCATCCTCCGGGTGAGTCTGTATGGATCTGGGCAAGTTCCTGAGCTTGTTGAATAGATTCTGGGGATCGTGCAATAATCCAAAATGGGCATCAGGATCTCCTATCTGTGAAAGCTGGACATGGGAAAACCCGAGAGTTGGCAGCAATTGATCGGGCCAATCGCTGTAGAAATGAAACGTTGAGTGGGAGAGGGAGACTGAGGATTTGTTCATGAAGTCGGCAAGGAGAACAGTGTGGGTTCTTGCACATTGAGCAGCTATGGATTGGAGGACTTGCATGGCCTCCGTGTGAGGAAGGTAGTAGATGATACCTTCAAGCATCCACACCGTTTTCTTGTCAGGAATGTAACCACATCTCTGGAGTTTCTCAAGCCAGTCTCTGTCCCTAATATCTGCAGCCACTCTGACCAAGGACCTGGCTGTCATTGCTTTCTGCCGGTGCCCTGAGGATCCCATTGCTTCCTGTATAAGTGCAGCTTTCACTTCCAATAGTTCTGGAAAATCCACTTCGAATACAGTGCATTCCTTCAGGCAAGCAAGACGGTAGGCTCTTGCATCCATACCTGTAACATGTCACAACCATCCAATGAAATTCATTCAGCTGCCTCTTCCTGGAAACTTTTTCTAAGGTAATTTATTTTCAGAATAATTTCTTCTACAATCGAATTTTCTGTAAATTATTCAAAATTTAACTAACTTTTGTATTCAATAGTCTCAACCATTTATGATGTATTCTATAAACATCATAGTTCATTCATTTCATATTTGTTTTTTTGCTAATCATTCATTTCATATATGTTGATATTGCGAAATCTTCTCATTCATACATGACTGAGATTTTGCGTCTCTCATGTTAAAACTTCTAGTTGATCTAATTTATGCAATAATCTCTGGGGTATTAAGAGTTACATATCACTGACCTGCACCGAGGAGAACCACCTGAGTTCCTTCGTCATTAACAGAGTCAAATGAGTTGATTGCAGCTTCGAGCTTGGAGTCAAACCACAAGGTTCGAACGGCAAGGATCACACCAGACACTTCCCGGGCATTGTTGAGCCAATCTGTTCTCATCTTCTCATAGAGACTTCTGAGGAAGCTCTCGCCAGCCAGAACCCCGGCCACTGGGTCATGGATCACGTGGTTCCACAGGGCTCTCCCAGCAGCTGTCTGGCAAGCGCTGCGATGGACTGACTCCCACTTGTGATCAATGGTGGCGTGGAGCGATCTCACCTTCTCCGTCTTCAGAAGCTCTGGTAGTTCCAGCTCTTCCAGCCACGGTAAGTTGGTTGCTTTCTCCTGCTGTCTGTTCTCCATTTTCTGCGTGTTGAAGAGCAGCTGGGGACAGTGGATAAGGGAGGGAGAATGCATCGTTCGATCTTTCAAGAAATTATTTTGTTAAAGAGCGGAGCGGGGGTGGAGGAGATAAGAAAAGAGAACCACACACCCAATGCCCATCAAATGTAGAGCACACAACTGCACCCCTTTTTGGAAGGTAGGGAAAGGATCCACGATGATAAAAGTGAGCCCGGGATATTTCCAAAGTCTCAAGAACTGCTGGCATTCTGGAGGGCCTTTGGTTGATTCTTCTGCTGGAGAGATTCAGCTTTGGGTGCTTCTGTCCATCACCTCACAAACTTGGGGATTGCAACATGAAGAGAGACGGCATTGGCCGCGTCTCTCTCTCAGGGGGGCTTTTGCTCCAGTTGGGACGTGGAGCGCGACAAAATGGTCCGTTCGCTGGGCTTGATGAGATGCTGGAGTTTTCTCGGTTTAATTGGAAAGAGTGCTCGTGAGCTTGTTTCGAAAGCTGAGGCCCCTTTCTCGCCCTTTTTGTTGTGTACGGCTGTAGAGAATCTGAGCAGTGTGAAGATTTCAGTTTTTCTTCCTGGTTGTTGTAAATGTGAAGATTGTTTACGGTTTTGTGCTGGGATGGATGATGTCTACTAACAAGCAATGATTAGTACGCTTTGTTAACAAAGCTGAATATGTCGGCAGAATGCGTGCTTGTTTCGGCCGCTATGTATCTTCAATATGAATCTGAGGGCTGTTCTCTGCGCGTCAAGCTACAATTTTGATCAAGTGAGAGACTAAACAAGTGGATACATTCAGCTAAGCTATGTTGAATCGCTGATGGAACAAAGACATTTACGGCAACAAGTTAAAATATCGCGTTAGAGAAAACAAGAGATTGCAATTGTTTAATTAGAAATTGGTTCTCCAATCCCAAACTCTACTTTGTAGAAATTTGAACAAATTTGAGTCCAAGAATGGGCAGGAATCTTACATGTCCAAGGCTTTGTCTTGCATCCAAGTCCGGTTCATATTGAGCTTAGATCTTTAAGTCAAAATTCGTATCTAAATATATTTTGGTGCGTTCAGTAATTGCTCTACATGCTATGGATCTAATCTTTTCCTTGTAGTCCTAAAAAATTCATATATATATATATATATATATATATATATATATATATATATATATAGAGAAAAATGTATATCAGCCCGCGGGCTGAGAGTATTCTCTCAGCCTGCGGTGACGTGGCTCAATTTGTCACCTCACTGACTTGCGGCCCACTTTTAGGTAGAAGTTAAATTACCAAATACCCCTTATGATAACTTTTCCTTATTGTTTATTATTATTTTTCCCCCCTTTTATTTTTTGCCGCTTTTTATATGATATAAATTACTTTTCACCCTATTTCCTGACCTCTTTTTGAAAGATCTAGTTTCACCTTTTCAGTCTGCGATAAACTTTTTTCTGAAAATATAAAATCTTTTGAGATCAATTTTTTTCTACAAAATATTTAATGTCGACGTCTGAGCAGTATACCGGCGATCTTAATATGGAAGATATTGCATCTGGTTCTACTTTCTCTCAGAATATTGAAAATCTTGAAGGGTTGACATCTCTGCATGCCGATCAACAGGTTTTAATTGTTTATATCTATTTTAAAAACAATTTCTTAAATATTTAATGTTTTCTCTTTAGATTATGAGGTACTGCGACCGTTTTAATATTCGGTCGCAATCTTATTTGAAAATAATCTCCGGCTGTGAATTCTTTTTTTCTAGGGTATGCGTCTTAGGTCGCAGTCTTTAGTAAGGAGTAATATATATTTCTTCACATACGGATAACTGCGACTTAGGTCATAGTCTTTAGTAAGGAGTAATATAGATTTCTTCACATGCGGATAACTGCGACTTAGATCGCAGTCTTTAGTAAGAAATAATATAGATTTATTCACATACTGATTACTGCGACTTAGGTCGCAGTCTTCAATAAGGAGTATTATAGATTTCATGCCGTATGTGAAATCTTATTTTTATTTACTGCGACTTAGGTCGCAGTCTTTAGTAAGAAGTAATATAGATTTCTTCTCATACGGATAACTGCGACCTTGGTCGCAACAGCTGATAAGAAGTAAATTGTTTTCATCTCTTATGCGACCTTGGTCGCATTTATATAACTTATATTTTAGAATACAGTGATATCTAAAAAATATTTATATTCATTTAATTCGTGTAAATTCTTTTTGTAGGATATGAATGCACATGCAGAAATGTCTGGAAGCTCAGATAAGTTTATAGGGAAACAGTTCCTGTCGCATATGGAAGCATACAATTTCTACAATTGTTTTGCAAGGAATTGAGGTTTTAGCGTGAGAAGAAAAAGTACAGATAAGTCACGGAAGCCTCCTCATGAGATTATTTGCAGAAGATTTTGCTGCAACAAGGAAGGGCTGAAGAAGTTGTGTGACAAAAGACAAGAGGGGCTTACAGTGCATCGTCGAGTTAACACTAGAGTATCTTGTCCTGCTGAGATGCATATCCGTCTTCGTTTATTTTTGGACTCAAGTCGATATTGGGTTATCACAAAATTTGTTGATACTCATTCACATGAATTGTCTAGCCCGGATAAGGTACATCACCATTACTCTCACCAGACTCATCGTTCAACAATTAGCAGAAGCATTATGAGCAATCTGGTTGATGTTGGAATGCGGCCTTCAAATATTTCCCGCGTTGTTAATGCAATGAGCCAGGGAGAAGGCTGTGAAGAAGTGCGCCCTCAACAAGTTATTGATTTCACTCGTCAACGTAGAAATAACTGCGGTCATGAGTTTATTGCTATTATCAAATATTTTCAAGAGAAAGCCGAGACCGATCCAGAATTCTTCTTTTCAAGTGAAGTTGATAACGCGGGCACACTTAGAAGCATTTTTTGGGCTGATGGAAGAGCTATTTTCTCGTATCTGAGCTTCTGTGATGTGATCGTTTTTGACACCACATACAGGACTAATCACTTGAGCTTGCCATTTGCTCCATTCACTGGAGTAAATCATCACCGGCAGTCAATTTTGTTCGGCTGTGCAATGCTTGCTGATGAGCAGAGGGATACTTTTGTTTGGTTATTCCAAAAATGGCTCAAGTGCATGCATGGAGTTGAACCGAAGCTGATTATTACTGATCAGGATGCGCAGATTGGTGAGGCCATCAAGATTGTTTTCCCGACGTCTCGGCACCGTTACTGTTTCTGGCATGTACGGAAACATATTGCCAAGCAACAAATCCCAATGGCTAACAAGTATGGAGAAGATATGGTCTCCGATTTCCATGCTTGGTACACCTCCCGCGATATAAGCACTTGTGAGGAACGATGGCGTCTGATGAGTGAAAAATATCAGTTAGAAGAAGAAGATGGCAGTTGGTTGATGAGGATGTACAGGCTTCGTGGACATTGGGTTAATGCATATCTCAAGGATGTTTTCTGTGCTGGAATGACAACCAGTCAGAGGTCCGAGAGTATTAATTCCTTCTTTGATGGTTTTGTTAACTCAAACACTAAACTAGTAGAATTTGTTCACCAATATGATAAAGCCGTTGCTTCCCGTCGTGCATCTGAATCTCTTCAAGATTTTAGGGGTTTGAATTCTGTGCCCAATTGTACAACCAATCCATATGAGATACAAGTTTCGAAGTTGTATACACCGAAGATTTTTCAGTTGTTCCAAAAGGAATGGGCAGTTGTAATGACACTGTTTTCAGAAGAGGTGGAACAGGACAAACCTGGATCAACATATTTGGTTGGTAATTTTCAGAATCAAAAGACAGTTGGGAAAAGGTCAGTTATGATAAGCGAGAGGAACTTCATGTTTCTTGCAGTTGCTCGTTATTTGAAACAGAGGGTATCCTATGTAGACATATTCTGTGTATTTTGTGGCGCAATCACGTTACACATATACCGGAATCATATATACTTCAGAGATGGAGGTTGGATGCTCGTTACAAAAACGTTGCAATTGAAAATGGCATGAGGCCTTTTCCCAGCCAAGGCACTCCACGGACGGCTAGATTGTGGACAGTTCGTTCAAAATTTAATGCAATTCTGGACATGGTCGCTGATTCTGATGAAAATATTTCAAAGTTGGAGGGAGTTTTGGAAAGTTTTGCCCAAAATACCACTAGAGAATACAGAGCAATGTCAGGAAATGATCATTCATCACATCCTAAGACTGCCGTTGGTTCCAGTGGATCCGTTGTCATATTGCGAGATGGTGAAGAATTGAATATACGTGATCCAATTGGTCCTGTACCAACCAAGGGGAGACCTAGAGCTGCATCCGGGCTTAAGTCTGGTTTTGAAGATTCTATATATCAGAAGGAAGTTAAGCATCGAAGATGTGGTAACTGCCAAGAGCTGGGCCATTACAGGACTGGTTGTCCGTTAATGGTATATTACATTAAACCTGTTAATCATTTTTTTTATAACGATTAATCTTTAAAATTCTTACTATTTATTTTTTTTATTGGCAGAAGAAGTAGGTTTGGGTTGCCTCCATCTCGAAGGAACAAAGACTTCAATTTTTTATGAAGTGCGACCAGGGTCGCACAGTGTAGAGAGATTAAGTCGCATTCTGACACTGGCGTGTAATTATAATCAGATTTATTATCATTCTTTGATTTCTACTGTATTATTTTTGTATGTACTTGTACTTTAAAGTTCTACTTTATAGTTTAATTTTTTTGTACATAATGTAGTCAGAGACTTTGGTCGCAGTGTACATGATTAATTGCGACCAAGGTCGCAGTGTTGTTATTGATAAAGATGGCCAGCAACTGCAATCTAGCGTCGCACTACATGTACTGCGACTTAGGTCGCAGTACGTTAGGTAGGTGTTTCCTTTATATTAACACGCATAGCGACCAAGGTCGCAGTGTTGTTGTTGATTAAAACATTGCCGCCATCAACTGCGAATAAGGTCGCATTGTATTTTATTAAGACTTCGGCTATCAACTGTCGCAACCTTCTTTTTAAAATTTTGAGGTGGTGAAGACTTAAGTCGCAGTACGTTAGGTATGTGTTTCCTTAATATTAACACGCATAGCAACCAAGGTCGCAGTGTTATTGTTGATTAAAACATTACCGCCATCAACTGCGACCAAAGTCGCATTGTATTTTACTAAGGCTGCGGCTATCAACTGCGACCAAAGTCGCAACCTTCTTTTTAGATTTTTGAGATGGTGAAGACTTAAGTCGCTGTACGTTAGGTAGGTGTTTCCTTTATATTAACACGCATAGCGACGAAGGTCGCAGTGTTGTTGTTGATTAACACAATTACTGAAGGCATGTTTGATTCTAACATCAGTACGCAATAGTAAAAGCCAAGTTCTAACAAATGAAGACTGTAAATAATCAATGGAACTTATAATAAATAAATGTATAGAAATGTGTATAAATTAAATCAATACAACAAAAAAATTATGCAATGAATTGCACTTGAAATATTTTTTATATTTATAAAAAAAAATTGTGGTATATCAATAATTTGTCAACTATCAGTTTTCATATGTCGTATGTCGTATAATGTCTGTTTCTTCATCCCAACTCTTCTCTACATCTGCAAGTATCATGTATGCAAGCTCACTTCTTAGTTTCTGTACACCATCAACCGTAACAGCATCAACAGCTGATAGATGATAGCCAGACGCTATGCTTTTCATGTACTTGTATACATATATAGCGCAATCAACACTGAAATTTCCATAGAGCAATCATTAAATGAAATTAGATTTTGTACCAAAAAAAAAGTAGAAAATATGAAATGAAATTAGATGTCAAAAATTTATATACCTGTTTGCTTGTTGGGGGCATTTTGCGTATTTTATTTTAATTTTTCTCATTATTTTTTTGAAATGAATCTCAAAAATCTCTAATAATCTTTCTTTCTGCAATGTCAATAGGAACAAAAATTAGTATTAATCAAATTAATCAAAATATTAAATTTCAACTCACCATTATTCTTACATCTCTTTGGTAAAGCTGTGTTATACTACTTTTTTTGTCAGCTGGGACCAAAGAGTTGTAAAAAATCCACTCTTCTGTGGTGCAATCGAATACCAGCAAGGTCCAGTGAAATCCCTGCTCGTCGGCACTATGTTTGTGATTGATCGGGAAGAACATGTACTGCACGTCAGCTGTCCAGTTTTTCAACAGCTTCTGCTTGATGAAATGACCTTCCAGATCTTCAATTTTATTTACAACACCGTGCTGCGGACAAGAAAAAAAAATTTAAATCAAATTCAAAATGAATTTAAAATAACAAAAAATTATAAACTGCGACCTTAGTCGCACTATATTATTTAGTCGCAGTATATGAGTTAGTAGCAGTACATTTTAATTATAAACTGCGACCTTGGTCGCAGCTCCGACCTTGGTCGCAGGTCGCAGCTGTTACATTTTGTCGCAGTACCTGAGTTAGTAGCAATACATTTTAATTATAAACTACGACCTTGGTCGCAGATCCGACCTTGGTCGCAGGTCGCAGCTGTTACATTTTTGTCGCAGTACTTGAGTTAGTAGCAATACATTTTAATTATAAACTGCGACCTTGGTCGCAGCTCCGACCTTGGTCGCAGGTCGCAGCTGTTACATTTTGTCGCAGTACCTGAGTTAGTAGCAATACATTTTAATTATAAATTGCGACCTTAGTCGCAGTACATGTGTTAGTAGCAGTACATTTTAATTATTCACTGCGACCTTAGTCGCAGTACATGATTTATGCCTACACAGAGATAGAGAATATTAGTAATCTGTTCCAGAGTTGATATTACATTAAACCGTAAAGGAGAAAGTAGATTTTTACCCAAGCTTCGCTTCGGAAGAATATGCTTTTTAATCCTTCTCTTTTCTCAAGATGCTGCATGTAGAAATGAATTACATTTGCATCTAAGTCTCTACTGAACATCAGGTCCTCAATGTCATTCCTTGAAATGATGATTGAATTATTGGTATCCTGATACGCAGTAGAACTGCAAGATATTCAAAACAAAGTTAGTAATTTAATTGTTCTTATATAAAGGTATAACAGAAATTTTTTGATATGAATTAACTTACTCAGAGTAGGACTTGTCGAAGAAATATTTTATAAGAGCTTGTTGATGGGGCTGCAGAATTCTGTATGATGTGGTTTCGGTCAATTCTGTCGATTTTGGCTCAGTGGAGGAAATCTCTTTGTCGCCGAAACCAGCGGTAGAACTCGCAGCCGCAGGCTGTGGAAGAGGATTTTCATTTTTTTCTTCTTCTGTTTTGGATAAATAAAGTCGGAGTCATCGCGATTTCTTTCAGCGCGCTTTCGTTCTTTGACTCCCCTTTCTATTGTTCCTTTAGAGGTTTTCAAAACAGCTTCTTTTGAGGATTGCTTCTGAGGCGGAGTATGTTCTTGAATTTCTTCTTCAGAAGCTCTATCTCTTTGGATTTCTTGAGTCATTTGAGTTAGATTCAGAGAAAAATTTGGAATATCTTCCCCAGTAATAATTAAAACAGACTCAGAACCCATGATTTTATCCTCTTCCAGTTTTTTCTTCTTCTCCTCTTTAGCCTGCTTCTCCATCTGCTCCTTCATTCTTTTGTTCTCCATCTGCGCCTTCCTCCTCTTCTTCTCATTCTCTTCCTCCTCCCTGCTCCTCCTCTCCTGCCCCTCCTCTTCCCTCCTCCTCTTCTCCTTCTCCTGCTCCTCCTTTTCCCTCCTCTTCTTCTCCTTCTCCTCTTCTTCCCTCATTCTCCTTTCATTCTCCTCCTCTTCCCTTCTTCTATTCTCCTTCTCCTTCTCCTCCACTTCTCTCCTCCTGTTCTCCTTTTCCTTCTCTTCTTCCCTCTTCTTCTTCTTCTCTTTCTCTTCCTCTTCCCTCTTCCTCCTTTCATTCTCCTCCTCTTCCCTTCTTCTATTCTCCTGTTGCCTTTTTTGGTTTTTCTTCTCTCTTTTTTCTCTTCTTTTTAATTTTAATTCAGCCTTGAGTCTTTTCTCAGTCTCCATATTTTCAATCTTTTTTTCAAGCTGAGAAACATAATCTCTCAAGTGCTGATTTGCAGACCTCAATCGTTTTATTTCTGCTGCTTGAACATCCGGTGGAGGTGGCAAATAACCTTCAAAAATTGGTTCTTGCTCACTCATTTCAGCCGGTTCTGGCTCCTTTTCCGCCGGGATGTCAGCCTCATTACATGTATGGCCTCCTTCATCTCCTTCACTTTGACCTTCTTCTTCTTCTTTTTCTTCACCTTCATCTTCACCTTCATCTTCTGCTACTTCTTCTTCCTCATCCTCTTCCCCTTCAACAGGAAGGTCAACCATATTTTTTTCATCATTAGAGATGTTGGCCATTCGACTCAAAATCTGAAAATAAACAGAAAAAGGTAAGCTAAAAATAAAACAATGAAATAATGATACTGCGACCATGGTCGCAGTTTATTTATGAAATATTTTTGATAAGAATTCGACCATGGTCGCAGTATGTTTTGTCGTGCATAAATTTATCTGCCAAGACATGCAGCTCAACACTGCGACCATGGTCGCATTTCTGTTGAAAAGGGTATTTTCAAGAGAATGCGACCATGGTCGCACATTATTTGTCAGGCAGAAAACGAACTGCGAAAGTTGCAGCTCAATACTGCGACTATGGTCGCATTTTATTTGTACTATACATAAAAAGAAGTTTAACTTCCAATATTGCTGTCAATCTTTTTTAGATCAACTTCAAGTAGAGATCTGTCAATATTTTGGAGGTCCCATCTTACTGCGCGTGGGGTTTTTTCCTCCAAACCAGACCTCTGCTCAAAAATAGGTGCCCTCTCACACAGCCAATACTGCAAAAATTAAAAATTAAATTAGTTTCCACAAATTTTCTCAATTTATGGGTAAATTTCATATAATGTTGGCCAAATTTGAGATTTCTACTTACAATAATTTGCACGGAGCATCCTTGCAGCTCGTACGTGGTTTGCCTGAAGATGTCCATTGAGTCAATCAGGAATTGCCAAACAGCTTTTGCCCAGCATATTGTCCTCATTAGTTGCATATTGGCAATCTGTTCCACAATATACCACGGCACCGTGCATTTACTGCCAGAGAAGAAAAGAGTGGCCGACATGTATAGGATGACTAATGTGGTAAAGTCTTGAGCTGCAAGTCTATTTATGTCTCTTATAATTTCCTTCATAGACATTTGCTGCTCAAATTGTTCATCATGTGTCACATCTAATATATCCCTCCTCCTTCTCTTTACAAGAAGATTATCCAAAGCATCTTCAATAGATACTTTTGTGATCTTCTTTATATTGGGGAAAAAATGTTTTATAACCCCTCTATCTTTGAGCGTACATGTCTTATTCATCACAAAATCTACCCCATTGACAGGTAGACCAAAAGTAAGGGCAACATCCTCCACTGTTAACTTAATCTCTTTGCCCCCAATTGTAAAGATCCTTGTATTCCTGTCATACTGGTCTAAAATACGCAGTACGGCAACGTTTGATTTTAGAGCTTTCTCAGCCCCAAATTCTTCATTGTAGAACGCCATGAAGATTGGGCCAAATGGGGTATTCTTCATCGCCTCTACGAAATCAGGCTGTATGTACTTTTTAAATTTCTTCATTAACTGGCACATTGGTTTTATGCTTGATCTCAGAGGACGAACCTGTATCTGTTGTTTACCTACGTAGGAAGAAAAATTAAACACTTTAGACCAATGATTATTTAAAAATTATAAGGGAATAAAAAGCATATTTGTTTTTTAATAAACTGCGACCTCGGTCGCAGTCATGCATTGCAAAAAAAAAAACAACTAGAACCAGGACTACACTGCAATCTAGGGTCGCACTACATGTACTGCGACCAAGGTCGCACTGCGACCAAGGTCGCATAGGACTACAGTGCAATCAGAACAATTGCGACCAGGGCCAACACTGCGACCAAGGTCGCATAAGACTACAGTTCAAAAAGAAACAACTGCGACACAAGTTTGATAAAAACATTTATTTAAAATAAACTGCGACCTTGGTGAAGACTTGAGACTACAACTCTTATTTAAACAACTGCGACCCCATGTCGTCAGTATGTGAGAAAAAAAAAGTAAATTTCATATACTGCGACCTACGTCGCATTCATCTACAAGGAAAGGTAAAAAAAAAAAAAATTCCAAAGTCGCACAGATCTGAACTGCGACACAGTAAAAATAGAAGTAAATAATAAAAACTTTCAAAAAATAGGACCTTTATCGTCTAAAGTTTGAAAATCTCTTTCGTATTGCGACCATGTTTCCAATATTAAAAAAAATTTAAAAAAACATGCGACTTCAGAAATAAATCTTGAAAAAATTTAAAACTATTAAAATACACAAAACCCTAAAATTTTTTGAAAATATCAATTTTGTAGTACCTTTTTCGACGGATGATTTCTTAGGCGCCATCAGTTGCAAATATTTTTTTTCAAAAACGGATGAAATTTTAGAAGGAAAAGAACTAATTGGATCAGAACCGCCGGTTGAAGTTTTAGAGCTGTAAATTTTTTTGGAAGACAATTTTTTACAATAAGGTAAAAGGTTGTGATGGAGGGTATTTTCGGAAAATACAATGTTGAGGTGACTGGCATTAAATTGGCGGGATTTTACAGGATTTTGTCCGCCAAATTTTTTAACAGATGTGGGGCGGTGATGTTGCCACGCCCGCAGGCTGAGAAAACTCTCTCAGCCCGCAGGCTGAGGTACAGTAAGCCCATTATATATATATATATATATATATATATATATATATATATATATATATATATATATATATATATATATATATATATATATATATGAGAAAAATGTATATCAGCCTGCGGTGACGTGGCTCAATTTGTTACCCCACTAACTTGCGGCCCGCTTATAGGAAGAAATTAAATTACCAAATACCCCTTATGAAAAGCTACTCTTTCGGTAATTTTCGTTATTGTTTATTATTATTTGCTCAAAAGGTAATTTTTGGAGCGCACGTTTTCAGACTTAGGTTATTGTTTATTATTATTTCCCCCCCTTTTTTTGCCGCTCTTTATAGGATTTAGGTTATTGTTTATAAATTATTTTTTCCCCCTATTTCCTTTCCTCTCTTTGTCAGATCTAGGTTCTCCTTTTTCAGCCTGCGATAAACTTTTTTCTGAAAATATAAAACCAGCTTGCGATAAATTTTTTATCTAAAATATTTAATGTCGACGTCTGAGCAGTCTACTGGCATCTAAATATGGAAGATATTGCATCTGGTTCTACTTTCTGTCAGAATATTGAAAATCTTGAAGGGTTAACATCTTTGCATGCCGATCAACAGGTTTTAATTGTTTCAATTTTTTAAAAACAATTTCTTAAATATTGAATTTTTCTCTTTAGTCTATGTGGTACTGCGACCTATAACACATATGTCAAAGTTTCAGAAATGCGACAGTTTTAATATTCGGTCGCAATCTTATTTTAAATAATTTCCGGCTGTGAAATCTTTTTTTTTGGTATGCGTCTTAGGTCGTAGTCTTTAGTAAGAAGTGATATAGATTTCTTCTCATACGGATAACTGCGACTTAGGTCGCATTATTAGTAAGGAGTAATATAGATTTCTTCACATACGGATAACTGCGACTTAGGTCGCAGTCTTTAATAAGGAGTAATATAGATTTCATCTCATATGTGAAATCTTTTTTTGTGACTGCGACTTAGGTCGCAGACTTTAGTAAGAAGTAATATAGATTTCTTCTCATACGGATAACTGCGACTTATGTCGCAGTCTTTAGTAAGAAGTAATATAGATTTCTTCTCATACGGATAACTGTGACTTTGGTCGTAGTATTTAATAAGAAGTAATATAGATTTCATCTCTTATGCGACCTTGGTCGCAGTTATATAACTTATATTTTAGACATGTGATATCTAAAAAATATTTATATTCATATAATTCGTGTAATTGTTTTTTGTAGGATATGAATGCACATGGAGAAATGTCTGGAAGCTCAGATAAGTTTATAGGGAAACAGTTCCTGTCGGATATGGAAGCATACAATTTCTACAATTCTTTTGCAAGGAATAGAGGTTTTAGCGTGAGAAGAAAAGGTACAGATAAGTCACAGAAGTCTCCTTATGTGATTATTTGCAGAAAATTTTGCTGCAACAAGGAAGGTGTGAAGAAGTTTGTGACAAAAGACAAGAGGGGCTTACAGTGCATCGTCGAATTGACACTAGAGTAGCTTGTCCTGCTGAGATGCATGTTCGTCTTCGTTTTCTTTTTGACAGAAGACGTTGGGTTATCACAAAATTTGTTGATACCCATTCACATGAATTGTCAAGCCCGGATAAGGTACATCACCATTACTCTCACCAGACTCATCGTTCAAAGATTAGCAGAAGCATTATGAGCAATCTGGTTGATGTGGGAATGCGGCCTTCAAATATTTACCGCGTTGTGAATGCAATGATCCAGGGAGAAGGCTATGAAGAAGTGAGCCCGCAACAAGTTATTGATTTTACTCGTCAACGTAGAAATAACCGCGGCCATGAGTTTATTGCTATTATCAAATATTTTCAAGAGAAAGCCGAGACCGATCCAGAATTCTTCTTTTCAAGTGAAGTCGATAACGCGGGCATACTTAGAAGCATTTTTGGGCTGATGGAAGAGCTATTTCCTCGTATCTGATGTTCTGTGATGTGATCGTTTTTGACACAACATACAGAACTAATCACTTGAGCTTGCCATTTGCTCCATTCACTGGAGTAAATCATCACCGGCAGTCAATTTGTTCGGCTGTGCATTGCTTGCTGATGAGCAGAGGGATACGTTTGTTTGGCTATTTCAAAAATGGCTCAAGTGCATGCATGGAGTTGAACCGAAGCTGATTATTACTGATCAGGATGCGCAGATTGGTGACGCCATCAAGATTGTTTTCCCAACTTCTAGGCACCGTTACTGTTTCTGGCATGTGCGGAAACATATTGCTGAGCAACAAATCCCAATGACAAACAAGTATGGAGAAGATATGGTCTCCGATTTTCATGCTTGGTACACCTCCCGTGATATAAGCACTTGTGAGGAACGATGACGTCTGATGAATGAAAAATATCATTTAGAAGAAGAAGAAGACAGTTGGTTGTTGAAGATGTACAGGCTTCGTGGACATTGGGTTAATGCATATCTCAAGGATGTTTTCTGTGCTGGAATGACAACCAGTCAGAGGTCCGAGAGTATTAATTCCTTCTTTGACGGTTTTGTTAATGCAAACACGAAACTAGTGGAATTTGTTCACCAATATGATAAAGCTGTTGCTGCCCGTCGTATATCTGAATCTCTTCAAGATTTTCGGGGTTTGAATTCTGTGCCCAATTGTACATCGAATCCATATGAGATACAGGTTTCGAAGTTGTATACACCGAAGATTTTTCAGTTGTTCCAAAAGGAATGGGTAGTTGTAATGACACTGTTTTCAGAAGAGGTGGAACAGGACAAACCTGGATCAATATATTTGGTTGGTAATTTTTCAGAATCAAAAGACGGCTGGGAAAAGGTCAGTTATGATAAGCGTAAGGAACTTCATGTTTCTTGTAGTTGCTCGTTATTTGAAACAGAGGGTATCCTATGTAGACATATTCTGTGTATTTTGTGGCGCAATCACGTTACACATATTCCGGAATCATATATACTTCAGAGATGGAGGTTGGATGCTCGTTACAAAAACGTTGCAATTGAAAATGGCATCAGGCCTTTTCCCAGTCAAGGTACTCCACGGACGGCTAGATTGTGGACAATTCGTTCAAAATTTAATGCAATTATTGACATGGTCGCTGATTCTAATATCCATCTTTCAAAGTTGGAGGCAGTTTTGGAAAGTTTTGCCCAAGAAACCACTAGAGAATACAGAGCCATGTCAGGAAATGATCGTTCATCACAGCCTAAAACTACAGTTGGTTCCAGTGGATCCGTTGTCGTATTGCGAGATGGTGAAGAATTGAATATACGTGATCCAATTGGTCCTGTACCAACCAAGGGGAGGCCTAGGCTGCATCCAGGCTTAAGTCTGGTTTTGAAGATTCTATATATCAGAAGGAAGTTAAGTATCGAAGATGTGGTAACTGCCAAGAGCTGGGCCATTACAGGACTGGTTATCCGTTACTGGTATTACATTAAACCTGTTAATCATTTTTTATAATGATGTATCTTTAAAATTCTTACTATTTCCTTTTTAATGGAAGAAGAAGTAGGTTTGGGTTGCCTCCATCTTGAAGGAACAAAGACTTCAATTTTTCATGAAGTGCGACCAGGGTCGCACAGTGTAGAGAGATTCATGTCGCAGTCTACCACTGGCGTGTCATTATAATCAGATTTATTATCATTCTTTGATTTCTACTGTATTATTTTTATAAGTAGTTGTACTTTAAAGTTTTACTGCTACAAAATTCTCCTATATTGTTTAATTTTTGTGTATATAATGTAGACAGAGACTTTGGCCGCAGTGTACATGGTTAATTGCGACCAAGGTCGCAGTGTTGTTATTGATAAAGAGGGCCAGCAACTGCAATCTAGAGTCGCAGTACATTGACTGCGACTTAGGTCGCAGTACGTTAGCTAGTGTTTCCTTTAAATTAACACACATAGCGACCAAGGTCGCAGTGTTGTTGATTAAGACTGCGGCCAGCAACTGCGACCAAAGTCGCAAACTTCATTTTAAAATTAATTTCGGGTGAAATAATCTAAAGTTTCAAAATCTCTTTCTTATTTGCGAACATGGTCCAAAGATTTTTTAAAAAAATAAAAAAGACTTAAACGGAAATAAATCTGGAAAAAATTTAAAACAATTAAAATACACAAACCCTAAAAATTATTCTATATTTTTTGTTCTTCATTTCTGACTCTTGTCTGATCCTCCTATGAACTATTAAATTAGTTTTTACATATAGTATGCGATCATGGACTGCGACTATGATCGCAGTACACTCGATTGTATTTTTCTTGATGATTTTTTTTCTAAGTTAATGTAATAACGGTGAATAAGTACTGATTCTATAGTCGCAGTTTACGTATGTTTTTATATGTTTTGCTTATAAAGTATGAATTATTTTACTTATTGCATGCGTAATAGCACTGCGACTATGGTCGCAGTGTTTAAGAACAGCAATCGCAGTTTGATATGTAATTAAAAGAGCTTATAAGTTAATATAGTGAGAAAGAGACCTTACAAAAAAAGAGAATTAAAAGCTTTGAAAAGAAGACAAAATAAGGTTGAATATCAGAAGATCAGGAAATCCTAATCCTCGTCATTATCACCATCATAAGCAGATTCGTCGTCTTCATTCTTCTGCTCTTCCTGTTCATCACTTATTTCCTCATCATCTTCCTGTTTTTGAGGTTTTTTTGCTTCACCGATAAACTCCCAGAATGGATCGTCTCTATCAAGCTCTTCGTCTGACTCGTTGCGAGAAAGCGAGCCTACAGCATCAGAGGACATGCTTTCATCAAGCATGTCTCCGTCAAGTGGCAGAGGAATAATGTCTTCCTCACTAACCCACATGAAATCTTCATTATCCTCATGAATAGGAGGATCAATTAATACATTATTTGATGTAGTGAGATAGTCAAAAGGAGTGAAGTCCAGACTGGTATCAGATTCACTAGAATATCCTGAAGAAAAAGGACCGGTGAGGGAACGATTGAAGTTGAAATCTAAGTGTTCAGAGGAAGAAGATGGGGAAGACATGATTCAAGAATGAATTATTTTTTGGAAGATTTTGAAATCAAATTAAAAAAGGAAGAGCAAAAATAAAGTTTTTAGGTATGAGATAATATATTAGTTGCAAGCATTATATAAAGGTCAATATTGTGGAAGAACATGAATAGTAATAATAATTGTTACAGGTTAGGGTTGAGTATGGTAGGAAGTGGTAAAAAAATTAAATATTTAATTGAAGATTTATTGCGGGAGAATCCGAAGAGTTTCTTTTTGCCAGATGTTTAATACTTGAAGTACAAATTAACTTTTTATAGAATTGTTTGCCTATATCTTTAGATTACGTATGGTGCACATCTTTCCTTTATCAATATTAACATTATTGCATATCTTTTTTCTAGACTGTTGTTGTATCACGGTAGATAGAATATTAATTACTTCATTTAATTCAGTGTAATTAATATAGTATTTTTATAAGATGTGATGTACGCGAACTGATCTCAGGGTCGCATGGCTAATCTACTATTTAAAAATATAAAAAATCTTTTACATAAAGCATGCGAAAGAAGATTGCGACTTTGGTCGCAGTACTGAAGGAGGTCGCATTGCTGTACGATAGAATGCGACTAGGGTCGCAGACGTTATATAAAAAAGTTTGTTATATTATGACTGCGACTAGTGACTGCGACTGTGTCGCAGTTGTCATATAAAATGCTGTACGATAGAATGCGACTAGGGTCGTAGACGTTATATAAAATTTTTTTGTTATACTATGACTGCGACTAGTGACTGCGACTGTGTCGCAATTGTTATATAAAATTTAAAGTTATATTGTATTAAGTCGCAATGGCATGTTTTTTAAATTTTCAATGCTTCTGCTTATTTTACATTATGTTGATCCAATTTTTTTTAATTATATTTTTCGATGTAGTAAAATTACGAATTTTATAACTGTAGATATATTCAACTGAAATTTTGTTTGTTGATGACTTTATTCCAGTTTAGAATTAAAAAAGGGGTATTTTTGTCAAATTGTTTCACGATTGTTTAGGCGGGATCTTTTGTTGCCCCAAAGGCTTCCACCCTAGTTTTGATGATGATTAACTCATGTAGTTATGTTTACTAATAATCTTGTGGTGTTTAAGTTTCAGATCACTAAGCAAGATATTAGTTGGTGATTAGCTTCAACAAAAGTGTTTAGAAGCTTTTCATGGTGATTCCAGGGCTCAAGCTTCAAGATCACACATTGCCTAGCCATGGATGGAGTTTTAGAGCAAGTCAACTTGAAGATGAAGATCATCAAGAAGACTTAGGTATTCTAGTTTAGTTTAGTGTGTTTTTAGATCCATTTTAAAGCTTAGTATAGTTAATATGCTCAAGTGCACAAACACACACGTTTTATGTTGGATTTGGTTTTCATGAATAGTTTAGATCAAAACAAGTTTAAATAGTTTCTATGTATATTAGATATGTTTTAGATATACATACTTGCTTTAAACTTGCTAGACAAACTTATTTTGACTATCTTATTCATGTGTTTTGGAAAAATCAAGTTTGATAAAAATACTAGTGTTGGTTTTGATAAAATTGCAAGACTTAAAAATGAATTGATATGATTGATATATGTCTTGAAATTTTTATCACTTGTTTGTGGTTCAATATAAAATGTTAAAACAAGTTTTATAGAATTTTCAGAAAAGATAAAAGATTTTTTCAAAATGTTTTAACCCAGATTCTGACCCCGGTTTGTGCTGACAGGCCAGGTCGGTCGACCGTATGGGTCGACCACACCAAGGGCCGGTCGACCCATAGGGTCGACCGACGTGCACAGACTTGTGCACGTCTGGCAGACACAAACTCGGTCGACCGTACGGGTCGACCGGGTCTGAGAGTAGAGCTCTCTGTTTGTTTGGGTCGACCGTGGTTGCCCAACGGTCACATTTTTGACCGTTGGCGGTCGACCCGGCGGTCGACCGGTAGCCTGTCAGGCTGCCAGCTCAGCCTAACGGCTAGTTTTCTGATGGGCCTATAAAAACCCATTTCTTTGGGATTTTGGCTAAGGTTTTTAGAGACAAAATTTCCAGACTTTCTCTACTGTTTTAAAAGAGTTTTAAAAAGAGTTTTGTGCTAAAAAGATTTATCCTTATATTGTTTTGGGTTTTGGAAAATCAAAGAAAACTAGGTTTTGGATATTGTATTGGTTTTCATTTTCTATCATCTACAAGAGATTTCCCAAGTAGTTTTTCTTTGTTGCTTGTTTCCAAAAAACCTTGTTTCCCACTTGAGCTATCATCTATCCTATTCTATTAGGATCTTGTATTTGTGAAAAAAGGAAAGAGGTTTGTGGTTGAGATATACCACTTGTTATAAACCCTTGATTTCTTGGTTGCTCCCTCTTTGGTAGAGGTTGAGGTTGTTGTATTGGGTTGGTGTTTGCTCCCTCTTTGGTAGAGGTTGAGGCTTGTGGTTTGCTCCCTCTAGTGAGAGGTGGGTTGGAGTTTGTAAACCCTCTTCGGTAGAGGTGTTGATTGTTGTATTTGGCTACGGGCTACCCCTCGGTTGTGAGGTGGTTGTTTGAGAGAGGAGTTTGGTACTCCTAGAGTTGTAACAAATCCTCTTCGGTAGAGGTTCCCTCGGAGGGAGATAGTGGATTGGAAATCCTACACGGTGGTGTAGGCGGGATGTAGAGCTAGGGGCTCGAACCTCGAAACATATCCTTGTGTTTGCGATTGATCCAATATCTCTCAACTCTCTCTCTCTTTTTATATTGTGCAAAGCATCATTCATAACATCATATCATATTTACTTGTGTTGAGCATAATTCATATTGCCATATCATATCTTATTGCTTGCATTTGTGCCTTGCACATTTCATATTGCTATATCATTTATATGCTTGGTTGTTTGTGTGTGCCTCACTTATACTTAATCACAAGAGCTTCACATAGCACCTCAACCCATATCTAGGGGAATCAAGAGGAGTTAGTTCAGAGCCCTTCACGGGGAATTCGGCTACACTTGTGTGTTGTATTAAGTGTGTTGCAAGAATAGTTTTAAGCTTCCGCATTTAGAGCACTTAGTTCACTAGATTAGCACTTACACCTATTCACCCCCCTCTAGGTGTTTTCAATTGGTATCAGAGCTAGTGCTCCTGATATTAGGCTTAACATCCTAGGAGTGAGATCCATTTGGTTGCTAGTCTATTGTTTGCATTTGCTTGTTTGCACACTCATATAGTTTGCCATGGACTTCATGACCCCACCTAGCTTTGACCCTTCCAACTTTGTGTGTTGGAAGTATAGGATGTCCATGTACCTAAAGACCCTAGGTTTGCATGTCTTTCTTGCGGCCACCAAGAAATGCTATCTTGGAGATCGCAATCATATAGGGCCAATGCACAAGCCCTTGAGGCCATTAGAAGCACATTAAATAAAGAATATCTTTTACTTGCTTCTAACTTTGATTCCGCATTTGCAGTGTGGAACATGTTGACAACAACCACCACCTCCAAGCTTCAATTGCCAAATCAACCGAAGGAGTCTAGTGGAGAATCCGACTCTCAATGCTTAATGGTCCAAGGGAATGACTCCCTTGAGGTACAATCGGAACTTCAACTAGATAGTGATGATGCTAGTTTTTCATATGATGATATTGTAGATCCCCATGCTTTAAATGAAGAACTTTCTATCGTGTGTGAAAAACTAATAGAAAAATACAACCTTTTGAAAAAGAAGACTTGTGCTTTAAATAAAGAAAAAGAGAATTTGTCTTCTAAGCTTAACATGGTTTTGCAAGAGAAGGAGGAGATTTCTAATGAAAGGGATTCATTAAAATCTCAACTTGATCTTGCACTTAAAGAAAATAAATTTTTGAAAAATAAAAATGATTGTGAAACAATTTTGAAGAAAAATGAAAACTTGTCTTCAAAAGTTGATTTTGTTTTAAAGGAGAATGTTGCTTTGAAAATAAAATTATTTCTATTTCAAATGAGTTGAATGTTTGTTTAGATAAGAATATTGTTTTGAAAAAAAAAATTGATGCACATGTTTGCCATGCTAGGGTAGTACCTCACACATCACCTATTGCATGCTCCACTTCTTCTTTAATTGATAATGATATATCCATGCTTAAGGAGAAGGTTGATTGTTTGGGCTCCACTATGAGCCAATGTGCCATGAACCACTCACGTTTGGAAACCTTGGTTCGAAAGAAACAAGTTCCATCCTTTATGCATGCACACCTTCCACGGCATACACATGCTCCACACGGACACACCCATCACAAGTATGCTCATGTGTACACTTGTACACATTGTGGACGTAAGGGCCACCTTACTAAATTTTGCTTTGATAGAATACATGTTGATAATTTAGCAAAGAAATTTGTTTGGGTTAGAGAAGGGACTAACCCCCATGGACCCAAGAAGATATGGGTACCAAAGACCACCCCTCCTATTATTTTTGATGTAGGTGTGGGCTCTCACATGACGTGAGAGTGATAACACTTGGAGTGGATGCGTTCCAAGCTTAAAGGAAATCATATGGATGCATCACTTTCAAGGGAAGGTTTGGTGGGAGGATCACCTTGTTTTGGAGACAAAGGAGAGTTGCTTCTTCAGTTTTGGTAACAATCCTTTACTCCCATTTATTATTTACATGCTTTCATAATTAAAATTTATAACATGTTTTGATGTTTTATAGCATGTTTCATTGTCTATGGATTAGTATGTAAATACCATGATTATAGATCCTTGACATACATGTATAGTATTTGAGACACACATGCTTATATGAACCCATACTTAGTGTTCTCACTTTTGTTTAAGCTATAATGTACATCATGAATCTAATACATGTGAATTTACATAGTAATCATGTTTAGCTTTATCATGATAATTTTTATATTTTTTTGATGCTTCATGTTAAGATTACTTGTTTAGATGTTAGTTTTCATTAAGACTAGGACTTATACTTGTACATATAGTGGGCCACAAATAAATCTATATATGTTTGGGATTGATTGCTTATTTGAACCCATTAGATGTGCTAGTATAGTCTAGTTTTGATGATTCATACATTTCAAACTTGTATTCCATTTTTGGATTTGTTTTATGAGTTTTCACTTCATGTATATGTTTGTATTGCCAAACTTTAAGATATACATGTATACCCCTTGAGTCATTTGCCTTTCATGCAAATATATATATGGACTTAATTGTGTTTAGGGATATGTATGTATACTTATTGTGTTGACAATTCATACATATACCTTGAAATGAAATTTGTTTTGGTGAGGATTTAGTTTTTCTTGATTTTGTGTTTAATTGTTAACTTCATGTATATGTCTATCTTGTCCAAACTATTAGATATACATGTTTATCCTTTTTGAGTCACGTGCCTTAATGCATATATTTTGTGGACTCATTGAGTTTTGGATATGTATGTATACTTTAGTTTGTATTAGACATACATATGCCTTGAAGATTAAATAGTTTAGATGATTTTATGTTTTCATGTTTTCATGTTTAAGGAATAATTGAGCTTAATGAAAAATTTTCATGATTATGATATTCACACTTTATTTGTACACTCACTTTTTATATTTTGCTCATGTTTTGTTTTCATGAGTCATAATTATGCCTAATTGAATTAGAGTGTTGATTATCATGTGGATTTCATGTTTTATGAAAATCTTTTTGTTTTATTCCTTACTTGAAGGATTTCGTACTAGTTAACAAAATTTTCCATTTAACTAGTTATGCTACTTCATTTTGGTAGAGTTTTTCAAACAAAGCTTAATTTCAATCTATTTTGAAAACCCCTACCCTCAATGGAGGTTGGATGGGAGATCATGGTCATGTATGCTTTAAAATGAAAATCATTTAAAACTTGAATCTTGATTGGGAGGTATAGTAATATGATGTATACACTAGAACTTATTGTTATGTCAATTGGTATCATTGAACTCTTTCAATTGGTATCATTTTGATCTTTTTGTATACTCATATGTTTATTGTGTATGTATATTTTCAATTGGTATCATCTATTGGTGATTGGTACTCATTCTATTTCATACACATATATTTTTTTGTGCTCAAGATATAAATTTTCACAAATTTTGTTTATGTTAGAGCTTGAGCTTCAACTATTATTTCAATTGATTTAGTTTTCAATTGGTATCTTATTACAAGCCTACGCATAGTTTTTGTTGGTATTTCATAAAGGGGGAGAAAATCCGTTTTTCATATTTCAATTGGTATTTGTATTTCCACTCCCTTACTTTATGATAGAAAATAGTCATTTCAATTGTTTATTTGGCTTAAAAAGAAAAATACTATCTTTTGATATCAAAATGTCTTGTGTTTTAAAATTGGTATCTAAAAATTTTGTTTAAAGTAAAATATAAAAGTTTTGATTTATATTGATTATATGCAAGGAGAGCTTAACATCTCTTCTACATATAGATTCATGATGAGTGTATCTTGTATTGAAGAGCTTAACATCTTTTCTTTGTGTGGTACACGTGTGTAGGGGGAGCTTCACATCTCCTCTTAGGCATTACATAATGTGTGTTATGTGAATTAGGGCTTAACATCCCTCCTTCATGTAATGCATATGTGTAGGGAAGCTAACTTAGCGTCTTCCTCTTCATGAATGTATAAGCATAACATTTATTGATCTTTGTTTATTTTCAATTGGTATCAAGATGCCTCATTGACATATTTTCAATTGATATCCAAATTGATTGTCACCCCTTATTGACCTTGTTTTTTGTTTTAGACAAAAAGGGGGAGAACATTGTTTTTATTGTTTTGATTGACAAAAAAGGAGAGAAAGATTTTTACCCCTCATTTTATTGTTTTGATTGTTTACCCCTTTGTTGATGATTGACAAAAGGGGGAGAAAGATTTGAGTTTATAAGCTTTATATATGCATATTTATGTTTTTGCATATATTAAGTTTAATATAGTTTAATGTTAATTGATCTCTAGAACATGTTTTGTTTTGAATATTTCATTTGGTATCTAGAGCATCTTGTTTATGCATTGTCATTCATGCATATTTATGTTTATTTGTTTTATGCATGAGTTAAGGGGAGCTTCTTTGAAGCTTAACTTTATCCATGCATATATAACTCCATGAGTTTTGTCATCATCAAAAAGGGGGAGATTGTTGGCCCAAAGGTCTTCCACCCTAGTTTTGATGATGATTAACTCATGTAGTTATGTTTACTAATAATCTTGTGGTGTTTAAGTTTCAGATCACTAAGCAAGATATTAGTTGGTGATTAGCTTCAACAAAAGTGTTTAGAAGCTTTTCATGGTGATTCCAGGGCTCAAGCTTCAAGATCACACATTGCCTAGCCCATGGATGGAGTTTTGGAGCAAGTCAACTTGAAGATGAAGATCATCAAGAAGACTTAGGTATCCTAGTTAGTTTAATGTATTTTTAGATCAATTTGTAAAGCTTAGTATAGTTGATATGCTCAAGTGCACAAACACACACGTTTTATGTTTGGATTTGATTTTCATGAATAGTTTAGATCAAAACAAGTTTAAATAGTTTCTATGTATATTAGATATGTTCTAGATATACATACTTGCTTTAAACTTGCTAGACAAACTTATTTGACTATCCTATTCATGTTTGGAAAAATCAAGTTTGATAAAAATACTAGTGTTGGTTGTTTGATAAAATTTGCAAGACTCAAAAATGAATTGATATGATTGATATATGTCTTGAAATTTTTATCACTTGTTTGTGGTTCAATATAAAATGTTAAAAACAAGTTTTATAGAATTTTCAGAAAAGATAAAAGATTTTTTCAAAATGTTTTAACCCAGATTCTGACCCAGGTTTGTGCTGACAGGCCAGGTCGGTAGACCGTATGGGTCGACCCATAGGGTCGACCGACGTGCACAGACTTGTGCACGTCTGGCAGACACAAACTCGGTCGACCGTACGGGTCGACCGGGTCTGAGAGCAGAGCTCTCTGTTTGTTTGGGTCGACCGGGCGGGTCGACCGTGGTTGCCCAACGGTCACATTTTTGACCGTTGGCGGTCGACCCGGCCGGTCGACCGGTAGCCTGTCAGGCTGCCAGCTCAGCCTAACGGCTAGTTTTCTGATGGGCCTATAAAAACCCATTTCTTTGGGATTTTGGCTAAGGTTTTTAGAGACAAAATTTCCAGACTTTCTTACTGTTTTAAAAGAGTTTTAAAAAGAGTTTTGTGCTAAAAAGATTTATCCTTGTATTGTTTTGGGTTTTTGGAAAATCAAAGAAAACTAGGTTTGGGATATTGTATTGTTTTCATTTTCTATCATCTACAAGAGATTTTGTAACACCCCGCTCCCGGAATACGTACTTAGTTGCGTATTCAGATTTTTTTGATCGTATTTTTCGATTTACTTCTTGTATTTGTTTTGTATTATGAATTAATTACATGAACGTTTTTATCTTGGATTTGGATTCGTGGACTCGGAGTCAGCCCTAGTCTGAACGAGGGCCCGGTCCTAGAGTATTACTCGATTTGGTCTTTTTACTATTCCGATTTGACCGATTTCAGTTTTGAACATCGTTTTCCAATATTTTGATTTTCTATGATTTTCTGGAATTTTCCTGAATTAAGTTGAAAATCTTCAAAACCGGTGTCGACCAGTACCGCTGACCGATTCCGGATTTTAATTTACAAACTAATTAGAATTACTAAAAGTGTCTTTAGACATTATTTCTCAAATCACATTTCCTATCTAAATACCTTTTTCTGAGGATTTTACGAATTTATGGAAATTCCACCGGAGTTGGTATCGGCCAGTATCGCTGGTTGATTCCGGGGCTATCGGGATTGAATTTCTGAATTCCGCTTTCACTTTACTTCTTAAAATCATATTTTATTTTTTAATACATTTTCTGAGATTTTTCAGAATTTATCAAAATCCGACCGACCCGGTGTTAGACCGGTATCGGCGGCCGACTTCCGGATTTTTAATTTGAAAACGGGATTTTATTTTGGAAAACCGATTTCATATTATTCCTCAGGATGACATTTTCTACCTTCGGGTATTTTTTGGGAATTTTTGGAACAGTCAATTTTCGGGCCATATTATAATATTATTATTTTCCAATCCATTCTTTTCTTCCTTTCTTTCTTTCCTTTTCTTTCTCTCCATTGATCCAGCCATCCCCCCACGTGGAGACACCACCCCCCTTACCTACTCCCATCACATCCCCATCACTATCACAATCTCTCTCTCTCTCCTTTTACTTTCCTTTTTCTTTCTTTTCTTTTCTTTCCTTTTCATTTTCTCTTCTTCTTCTTTTTCTTCTCCTCCAAGAGAGGACCGAACCCCATCACCGGCCACCACCTCCGGCCAACCACCACGGCCACCTCGACGCCGGCGAGGGACCTCCGAACTCCGGCCTCTCCTTTTCTTCTCTTTTCTTCCTTTTCTTTTCTTTTCCAATTCCTTTTCCCCTCTCCCCTTAGATCCGGCCCGACCTCCACCATCGCCGCCGATCTCTTCCTCTCTTCCTCCGGCGCCCGGCGTGGTGGGCAGACCGCCGCCGGCGCGCGGCCGGCGGCTTGGGCGCGGCCGGGGGCCTCGCGCCCCGGTGCGCTGCTGTGGAGGGGGCAACAGCCCCCTCCTCCTTTTTCCCTGGGGTGGCCGGCGCCACCCCGGTCTGGCGCCGCCGGCGCTGTGCCGGCGGCTGTGGGCGGCCAGGGGCCCACCTGGGCCCCTGTGCTCGGGCTGAGAGGGGGGCAAGCCCCCTCTCTTCTTCTGCTCTACTGAAGGGGGGGCAACAGCCCCCCTTTGTTCTGGTGAGGGGGCAGCCGCCCCCTCCTTCCCTTGCTGGTGGCCGGCGCCGCCGCATGGCCGGCGGCCAGGCCGGGCACCCCCAAGGGGGCGCTGTGCGGGATCCAGAGGGGGGCAGCAGCCCCCCTTCCTTTGTTTCTCTCTCATGGGTCCCCCCACTCTCTCTCCTGGAAGTCTCTCTCTCTCTTGGACTCTCTCTCTCTCCTGAATCCTCTCTCCCTATTCTCCGATTAATTGCCGACGCGGATCTCACCCCCGCGTGCGGGCGACCTCCTCTTGACGCGGCCCTCGCGTTATTGTATCGTCACGACACGAGGCTAATAATCGCGTCTGTGATCTCCTCGTGCTAGCGCGATGCGGACCCCACGGCCGCGTCCGCGTTCCCCTCGTGCCCTGATTTGAACGCGGGCCTCGATCCCCGCGTTTGTGGTGTCTTCACAACGCGACTCCCGCGTTTGTGATTCCGCATCCGCGTTCTTCTCCGTTGGCAAGACTTAGGGCCGGTACCCTCCTTTTGGATGGGGCCGAACATCCCTTCGTCGGGCACAACAAAGGAAGCACCTTTCCTCCTCTCTGCTTGTTTCCTAACGCGGGCCTCCAACCCCGCGTTTGTGGTATCTTCGCAGAGCGATCCCCGCGTCTGCTCTTTCCCGCGTCGGTTATTCCGCGACGCGACTCCCGCGTCTGCGATCCCCCGCGTTTCACTCTCATAAGCCCGCGTTCCCTGTTACTCTTTCTCTCTCCTCTTCACTTTCTCTCACCTCATTTATATATTATTTTATGGCGCGTGCGCGAGTTCCATGGATTCAGAGTTTTCGGCTTTCCGATGATTTAGGCGAGTGTTCTCGCTCTCGCCTCCATTTGGTTTCCCCGCTTCGTCGGGTCGACATGTATTTTATTCTATGTTTCCATGTATTTTGTATTGGGCTGAGTCCCTGTATCTGTGTATGGCCGAGTGCCAATATCTGGACATGTATTGCTCTGTGACGAATGCTTGTACTAGGGTAGTTTCCTTCTTGTACATATACCATGTCTGTGATGTATTGTACTGCCTTATACCATACTTGCTTCCGGATCCTTCAACCTCCGGTCACTCACTATCTCGAAAGAGAGGTGATTGGGATCGGCAGGTCTCTCAGTCAGACTCCGGTCCCTCACTGTCTCGAAAGAGGCGTGATTGGGATCGTCAGGTTTCTCAGCTCCGCCTGGTGAGCATGCTTAGCGCTCAGTGCCTTATTCACTAAATTCGTCTAGGCGAGTTGCTGCCGAATTCTCTACTCGTATCTTAATCCGAGTATCCCGGTAACCTCGCAGAGCGTATTAGTGTCTAAACTCTGTTCGCTGCTTATGCCTCCAGCTTGTTCAGCTCCGCCTGGTTATCATGATCAGCGTTCAGCGCTTTACCACTAGATTCGTCTAGGCGAGTTGCTGCCGGATTTACCGCTCGTACTTCAGTCGAGTCGTCCCGGTAACCTCGCCAGACGCTCCAGTGATAAATCCTGGTTTGCTATCTGTATTTCCGGCTTGCTTAGCTCCGCTTGATATGCTCAACCATTTCGCTGATGCCTATTATTTACAAAGCTTGTTATGATAACACGTACCATGCCATTACTTCATGCCTGACACCGTCTATACTACTTGTCGTTTCCATATTACTTTTACACATGTATATCACCTGACAACTGATGTGTTATCACCTGACCTCAGACATGCTACTATTTGGCAAGACCCTGGTTATGACATGACTTGCCACCAGATTATTATCAATCTCTTGACATGACTGGTTACCTGTCTAATATCATCATCCTGTCATGCTATCACTTGACACCCAGCATGAAATACTTGACCTGTGATTATCACATTTACGGGAACCCTGTCTTGTTATCCTGTACTATGTACAGTGACCTGATATCCTGTATCATGATCAGTGACCTGTTATCCTGTATTATATACAGTGACCTGAACTCTTGAATTCCTGATCATGTCCTGCTCTTGTTATTCCCGTAAATTGATAATTAACCTAATGAATCATAAAAGGAACAACTTGCATCGGGTCGGGGGAAAACATGCGGCTATCAATATGTGTTCGTGTTTACAGTGGTATTAGGCATGTTGTGCAACTAAAACTTCCGGTCTGACCTGTGGGCCTCCAGGCGACCGAGGGGAGTGCTGGCTCCCTCCTCCTGAATCCTGAAAAGGGCATACATAAGTCCCTCCTGATAGGCCTTGCGGCTGGTTCCGTCACCAAGCAACGGAACACCCTGGACCGTGTCCCGGGCAAGCACGGGACCCACTGTAAACATAGTTCGTTGATACCCCCGCTGGTTTCCAATAAAAACCTTGCTTTACTCGGATATGGATCTATGTGTGCTGGGACGCTAGTTCACATAGCTAGATATCAGGTAAGACGAGTAATAATAAAGGTCTAATAACCGGCTCTTTAAGTTGTAAGTGGAGGTATGTGGAATGGGATGCATACTGAAGCCTGTAGCTTAAACGGCTTTGAATCTGTGATATGCCTTACCATATTTGCTTGTACTGGTTTTACTTCGGATTCCCGGCTTTATGAGTATTATGGTATTAACTGCTCACACTCTGCTTTATCCCTTGTACCCACCTGCCTCCTGCTTATTTTCTTATCATGCCCTGAGTGCAGTCGGATTGTATGTGCTTGGATTATGGTGACATAAGATAAGGGTATATATATGAGGGTTTCCTTGTTTGGATTATTCCTTCGACGTACTAGTCTTATGGAGCCGTGATCTGAAACCATACAATCAGATTTGCTCGTTCTCGGCTTTATTTGGTTTATCGCTTATATGTGCTTACCCTTGCTCGCCACTTGGCTTTTAGTATCACCACTCGCCTGGGGAGTTTCATCTGACTCCCCTGGATCCTCATGTCCAGGTCATGGAGCTTGGAGCTTATGGATTCTTCCAGTTGCTGATCAGAGTGGCGCAGTGGTAGCGTGGATCTCCTGCAGGCCGTCCAGAGTCTTATCCTTCCAGGCCCCCTGTGTGCCTCTCGAGTTTCCTTTAGTAAACTCGTGAGTGCCCTTTTGTACTATTCATCCATGTACATCTGCTTGTAATCTCGCAATTGCGCATGTCAGTGATGTAATATTCATGTATATTGGATCACCCCTGGTGATAACTTTGTAATTGTACTCTTATGTTGGAATGTATAATGCACCACTTGCTTCCGTACTCTGATTCTTGCCTGTACTGATGCTTAGCGTATATACGTGAAGGTACTTCTGACTTGCGTATATACGTGCAGTAATGTCTCCGTATCCGCCAGGATCGGGGCGTTACAGGTTGGTATCAGAGCTTAGGCTCTCACCTCCTCAGTACGTCCAGACGGCAAATTAATGGTAAAGAAATTTGCAACTGGAATGCATGAGTCTTGGTTATACCATCCAACTACAAGTACAAAGTTATCCATTCTCTCTTGATAATCTTATCCTTGAATTCTGAAGTTTTCCTATTCCTACATACTTCAGTCCTTGTTATTCTTGAACCAACTCGGACATGAAAAGATGGGGAAATTATAACGGTTCTGGTTCTCTTGGGGTAGCCCTAATGGAGAGAATCCTAATTTGAGACCGTTTCTGCAAAATATGATGAAATACGATCAGGACAGATGAAGGTCCCGCACCGAGGATTATCGGTCGCACCCCGGGAACAGAAGCCAGACAACCTATCGGATTCCAGGGAACTCTAGCCGGCAATCTTTTCAAGCAGGGAGGAGCCCTGGAGTATAGCAGTGGTTAGCAAACATGATGGATCTTTTGAAGACAACTCGGGTCCCCGACGAAAACCAAGTGGAAGTATCCAAGATTCAGTTGAAAGATATGGCCAGGACGCAGTGGTTGGCGGAAGCAGCGAGACGGGGAAAGCCCATCACTTGGGACTAGTTCTCGGAGGATTTATAAGAAGATTCTTCTCTGTAATGGCTCAGAAAGAAATGAAAGGATGATTTATCAAATTGCAGTAAGGAGATTGAACAGTAAATAAGTACACTGCAAAAAGGTATAGTCGGTCGAGTGTTTGCATGGTGGCCGACAAGGAGAACTGAACAAGCAATATTTTAGTGAGGAATGAAGATGAAGAGCAGGATGTTTCTTATTCCCAAGCAGCCCAAGGAGTATTCTCAAGTTCTTCAGTCATCATCCGGGAAGTGGAATGGACCCAGAGGAGGAAGATTAGATGAGTTGCAGATGAAGTTGGCGAAGAGAACCTCTTAATTAAGGGAAGTTGAAGGCTCAGACAGGCCTCTGGGATACCCTGCTAGTTGAGCCATTCCTCCAATCCTGCCCTCAACATATGACATGTGGACATTATCTGAAGCCGGGCACCTACAACTCAACCACCAGAAAGATTATGAATTATGTCATACACGGGTCCGGAGGTTAGTTGAAAGATGACTGTCTGTTCAAGGAGGCAGAGAACATCGCACCGATCAGATCAATTCATCCAGAATCACCATTGTGAAGGAATCTAGGACCTACTAGCAGAATAACCTCGCTTCATCCCCAGCATTCAGCATGGAGTCATACATAAAAGAGACCAAGATTAGGGCATATGGTAGAAGGAGGCAAGCATATGATCTGACTGAAAGGAAGTCCGGATGCTCAATATGATGGAGTGAGAACAGGAAGGGCATTCAATATCTGCAGAGGAACCTGGAAGTACTGACCGTAACTAATTATTCCCATTTTTAATATGTCCGGGAGTTGGTAAACTTCTCTATATCATATCCTCCTCATTGCACTATCACCATCAATCCTAGGTCCGTCCTATTTTTCTCCCTATTTGTGATTCCTATCTTTTCTATTTTGCTATTCTGATTTTTATAATCTTCTTAATCTTTATGCCAACTTAAGATATGTGTTGACTAGTGAGGTGACAGCAGGGCAGATATGGTTCGTTCTCATTATGTTCTGGCATTCCTTGACTCTGGTATATCACATTGTCTTATACTGGGCAGATCTTCGGCTCGCATTATATTCTTGTATTTATGGATACATCATGGGAGACTAGTACATCAAGCAGAGTAGTCGTCACTTAGATTGCATCATTTCGCGAGGAGTGTCAGTATAGAACAGTATTCAGAATCAGGCTTCTGGCAGATAGAGTTATGATAATTTCTATTTTTATTACTCTAATTGTGGTCATGATTTCTTTGACTATGTTCGTGGAATTCGGGTGTTCTCAGAACTGATTTGCACTCAGATTATTATTTAGAAGACAGCATTCTGGACACGTTTCGGTTATTTTGATTCTTGATCATGTTCTCAGAGCTACCAACTTCTGGCAGTTTTTTATGGATTTGATGGACTAAGAGCTCCGCTAGCCTCGCCAAGCGAGGGTCGTGTTCTAGTCATCCGTGAACCTAACCGGGTGTGAGTTTCGTTGCACCCTGGTGCTTAGCATTTAGCGTTGTGTTACGCGCTGGCTTCGCCACGTGAGCTACGCCATATGCGAGCCTCGTAGAGCGTTAGCTTCGCGGCACCCTAATGTTTAACACCTGAGCCGTGTTACGCGATGACCTCATCTAGGCTTGGTTTCATCCGTGGCTAGTTCCTTCAGTGCTTAGCACTCTAGCCATTCCTCGGATTTCTTCCGCCCAGGTGCTTTCATGGATCTGCTGAACAGAGTTCCATCACTATATTGAGCTATCGCCATAGCCTTGTCAATAATCCATTCTACAAATCTTGCAGGGCTCAGATATCTTCTTCCTGCCTCATCTGCAGAAGGGTTATCATTCAGAAGTCAGTATTCAGAATTTTTCACAGTATTCTATATTCTTGGCTACGTCTTTCAGAATTAGCAACGCCCAGTTTACGGAAATTTTAATTATTGGTCTTCTTGATTTATACTCATCATTATCAAGGTTTTCTTTATCTTGGGTATCCTGGTTTATTCCTGGGGAATTAATATGTATGTGGCACCTCAGTAATTCTACGGCAGAAGGACAACATCATGCCATGCAGGGTTTTGTATTATAATATGGACTTCAGCACTATGGATTTCATTAGCTTTAGCTCACGGTCTGATCGAAGTATCATTGATTTCTTACCAAGTCAGCTCACTTTATATTGTTCAGAAGGGTTAGTCCTTTGAAGTTCTGACAGTGTTCTTTTATAAACAGACATCAGATCAATATTATTATGGCACCGTCAGAGGATGTATATATACGGCAGAAGTGCAGAGATGCTTTTGTCCTGAGTTAGCTGTTCAGTCATCTGAGGAACAGCTCATAGTTATTCATATCTTGAGTGGCATAATCCTCATCCTACCTTTTCGTGTTCATTTCACCCCTTATCGAAATTGCGAGGACGCCAATTTTTGTAAGGTGGATGGAATGTAACACCCCGCTCCCGGAATACGTACTTAGTTGCGTATTCAGATTTTTTTGATCGTATTTTTCAATTTACTTCTTGTATTTATTTGTATTATGAATTAATTACATGAACGTTTTATCTTGGATTTGGATTCGTGGACTCGGAGTCAGCCCTAGTCTGAACCGAGGGCCCGGTCCTAGAGTATTACTCGATTTGGTTCTTTTACTATTCCGATTTGACCGATTTCAGTTTTGAACATCGTTTTCCAATATTTGGATTTTCTATGATTTTCTGGAATTTTCCTGAATTAAGTTGAAAAATCTTCAAAACGGTGTCCGACCAGTACCGCTGACCGATTCCGGATTTTTTAATTTACAAACTAATTAGAATTACTAAAAGTGTCTTTAGACATTATTTCCAAAATCACATTTCCTATCTAAATACTTTTTCTGAGGATTTTACGAATTTATGGAAATTCCACCGGAGTCGGTATCGGCCAGTATCGCTGGTTGATTCCGGGGCTATCGGGATTGAATTTCTGAATTCCGCTTTCACTTTACTTCTAAAATCATATTTTATTCTTTAATACATTTTCTGAGATTTTTCAGAATTTATCAAAATCCGACCGACCGGTGTAGACCGGTATCGGCGGCCGACTTCCGGATTTTAATTTGAAAACGGGATTTTATTTTGGAAAACCGATTTCATATTATTCCTCAGGATGACATTTCTACCTCGGGTATTTTTGGGAATTTTTCTGGAACAGTCAATTTTCGGGCCATATTATAATATTATTATTTTTCCAATCCATTCTTTTCTTCCTTTCTTTCTTTCCTTTTCTTCTCTCCATTGATCCAGCCATCCCCCACGTGGGAGACAACACCCCCTTACCTACTCCCATCACATCCCCATCACTATCACAATCTCTCTCTCCTCCTTTTACTTTCCTTTTCTTTCTTTTTCTTTTCTTTCCTTTTCATTTTCTCTTCTTCTTTTTCTTCTCTCCAAGAGAGGACCGAACCCCATCACCGGCCACCACCTCCGGCCAACCACCACGGCACCTCGACGCCGGCGAGGGACCTCCGAACTCCGGCCTCTCCTTTTCTTCTCTTTTCTTCCTTTTCTTTCTTTTCCAATTCCTTTCCCCCTCTCCCCTTAGATCCGGCCCGACCTCCAC